>LNAC01000130.1:3015730-3265137 GCA_002007465.1 Ailurus styani | reverse complement strand
TGACCTGAGCCGAAAGCAGAGGCTTTAACCCACTGAGCCACCCAGGCGCCCTAAAATTTTTTCTTTATTCCCATCCATCTCCTGCAATAGCAAATTTGTGTTGTATAAGCTACAAGTTATGTATTTATGATCATTTCTAACATCAGGCATAGAAACTAAATATAAGATCCTGCTTATATTTCTAATGCTCTCAAAAATGTAATAGTCTCTTTTTAAGAGAAAAAAGGACAATTTCCTCTGGAAATATGTCCTTTCATTTTCCTTAAGTGTTTATCTACTTGTTAGTTCACATGATCCAAATGAGTGGTTGCACTTCAAANTTCCTCTGGAAATATGTCCTTTCATTTTCCTTAAGTGTTTATCTACTTGTTAGTTCACATGACCCAAATGAGTGGTTGCACTACAGTTGATATACATTATATGTACTGGCATATTAAAACAATAGAAATGCCTTAATGAGGTAGTGGTATGTTAAGTCAATTGCACAATGTTTATGATGCCAAAGTCAAAATTTCATACTTTTGTTTTTTGTTACAAAATTCAGATTTTGTAAGCTTTGATTAACGAAAACAGGGTAGGGGGGTCTGGGTGGCTCAGAGGGTTGAGCAACCAACTCTTGATTTCTGTGCAGGTCATGATCTCAGGGTTATGAGACTGAGCCTTGCCTTGTGGCTCCATTCTCAGCGGGGACTCTGTTTAAGATTCTATACTTCCCTCTTCCTTTGCCTCTTCCCCTTCTCATTCTCTCTCTCTCTCAAATAAACAAATAAATCTTTTAAATAATGAAGAAGATAGGGTAACACATTTGTTGGTCATGAGATGAACTAGTTTGAATATTCCTTTTTCTAGTACAAGATTTGATGCATTGTAAAAAAAAGCGGCAGAAAATATATTTGTCAGAAATAACAAGATTCATTAATAACTTATAATCTTTTCAGGCCTGCTCTTTTAAATGAAAGAAAAATAAATGTATGATATAATACTTACATGAGTACAATAGGTTCATTAAAATGAATAACTAGGTTATCAGCATGGGGAGATAGGTCAGTGATAATACAAAATAAGTCACAGAAATCCTGAACAAGAAAGTTTTCATTAAATTGATGGAATACAGATATAAAGTACATTATGTGAACAACTGCTTCTAGAACTGAAACAATTATTGGTCATCAAGCACTTATGACATTTATTTATACTTAATTTGTAGCAACTATCAGCATTAAATATGTATTAATACATATGTGTATTGATGTGAGAATGTGTTATGCCTTTTTGGGTAAATATTTGTGAATGAACTCTGGGTGGGAAATTTCTCCTTTGAGTCCTCATAAATTACAACTAATGTGTGTAGTTTTGAAATTAATAACTGTACATTTTGAAGGAACAGTCTACACAAGACCCCTCTCATTTCTGACACTACTGAAAGTTTGGGGGGGGGGAGCTCCCAAATCCACGCTCAGTTCTGAAAACTCCCTAGAGAAACTCACAGAGCTTCCTGATAGCTCCTACCCTTGCGGTTGGGGATAGACCCCAACATGGAAAAGTTACACATTAAAATCAGGGGAGGTTGGAAGTGCATAGGGCAGAATCCAGGAAAAGTTTCAAGCATAAACTTCCATTGTCCTGTCCTATTGGAGTTGGAGAGCATTCCTTTCTTGACATGGATGTGTGATAATACACATCACACGGAGGAATGACCACCAGGAAACCTCATAGGAATCCTCATGTCCACGGTCTTTATTGGGGCTACATCATAGTGATATAGTGGACCGCACACAGGACTGATCTCAGTTTCCAGCCATTTAGGATGTCCAATTAATACTGGTTGATCTAAACATATTGTTGGTGTGGCTCAAAGCCCCCACCCTAAATCACACTGTTCTGGTAGGCCCAACCTCCCAGGCAACCAATGTACTCTTAGCAAGCATGACATTCCAAGGGCTTAGACATCACTTTCCAGAACTTGAGGACAAAAGACACATTTTGGAAAAGATTAAATCTTGTAATATATAGTTTGTAAATAGTTTTTAAATTTAAATATCGCACATACATTTGATAGAGCACATACTATGATGAATTATCAAGTAATAAACATACCACTGCTTAGGTCAAGAAATAGAACATTGCAAGAACACCCTTGCTCTTCTCCACAAAGATCAACATTTGCCTGCATGATTATAAAAGACTCCAAAACCATATATATATATATATATATATATATATATATATATATATATATATATATATATGGTGTGTGATATCTATCTATCTATCTATCTATCTATCTATCTATCTATCTATCTATCTCCTTGAAATCAACTCCTATTATATCATCAGCTCAAAAAAATTGAAAAAGGATCCCGTTGATGAAAGTAATAAATGATATAATAGGTCGGTATGTTTTATGAAATTAGCAAAAATATAGCCCCCCAAATTATATATTTTACATGAAATAGGAGAAATTTTATCTGTTCTAACTACCTTAAATATCTTTTCAGATATATACCTACATTTTAGCTATCTACTCCACAATATTAAGCAACTTGTTTACTGAGAAATACATCAGATGAAAACACGACCTCACCAAAGAAAACAGTGTTTACATCTGTCATCTCAATCATTGTTTTTACATAGAAAGTCACACTTAGGCTTTCAGAAACACACTTCTGAAATACACATATCACATTTTCATTAATGGATCATTTTCTTATGAAATATACCCACATATGTTACCAGTTTTTATAGAACTTTCATTTTCAAGAAATAATTATGTATAAAAATGTTTACATGCTTGGGATTTTAATGAAATAAAATATGGAATTTTAATTTGAAAATGAAATAACATCCCTCATGAAACATCTAGCCATGAACAAGACACACCAGGGTATACTAATAAAAGCTAATCATTTGGAAGGATGCCTGGGTGGCTCAGCTGGTTTATCACCTGCCTTTGGCTCAGGTCATGATCCCAGGGTCCTGGGATCAAGTCCCCCATCAGGCTACTTCCTCAGCAGGGAGCCTGCTTCTCTCTGTGTGTGCTGTTCCCCTTGCTTGTGTGCTCTCTCTCTCTCTGACAAATAAATAAATAAAATATTTAAAAAATTAATTATTTGGCAAATATTTTGATATAGAGTTAGTTTTCAAGGGAAGGTTATTCTAATTCTGGATTAGGTTAAAATATGTATATCAAGACCCGTGCCATGCCTGAGATGCTACTTTACTTTAACACTGAAAAGTTAGTTCCAATTCCCCAGGTGCTGGCAGAAGAAGCCAAGCTTCTAGGTCCGAAAAAGAGAACGTGATTACAACACAGCTAGCAGTTTGCACTTCATGTTCACATTCGTTATCTATCACCCCAACAGTCCCACAGAGAAGAGGCAGAGGAAGCCTAGGTGGATGCTGTACACACAGTAATTCTGTGTCACAGCTGAGGAAACTCAAATTTAGGAAACTCCATTTTTTTTAAAGCCTGCTAGCAGACCTATCCAACCATTGCCCCTAAAGGAGACATTATCTTTGCTATCTTAGTCAGGAAATAAATCTGCATTCTGTCACAGATGGAGACACTATTTCAAGGCTACTTCCTATATAATCATCCTTGGAAAATAATCTGGAACAAAAGCTGACACAAGATATGAAGTAAAGGCACGGTGGATTGTCACCCGAGAGTAAGAGCATTACAACTTTCAGTATAAGACTACAAAAGTAGCATGCTACGCACAGGCAAAGAAAATATGTGATGCCATACAATGACAGAAATTAATTTTATAAATCAAATATGTTTTGACATAATTTTAGTTATGAAAAACAATATGTAAGCTTAAATAGCTGATTGTGATACTGTTGAAGACCTATGCTTTGGTCTAACCAATGCCTTCAGTGACATTTCTGATGATACTTTGCACCTGAGATATTTCAGGTAGCCTGCTTGGAAAAAAAAAAAAAGTAGAAGAAAGAAAGAAATTAAGAGAAAGAAAGAAAAAAAAGCCTCACCATAAAAGAAAAACACCAAAGTTCAATGCATGTGTTCACACATACATGTCTACACATACACATATAATCCAAAGATCTCCAGGTCAGGAAAGTCATAACATATCTTACCAAGTTGTCTTTATTTTCTTTATAGGAATCAAAAATTAGTAAATAAGGGGAAAACTGGCAAGCACGTTTTTCATGAAATAATTTTATAACGATTAATGTGATGACGTACCTAAAGGAGGGACAGCCCATTAAATGAAGACATGATGGCTGTGTTACAAATCCATGAAATTTACACCCATATTAAAGTAATCTTTAATTTAGTCTAAGAGCAATTGGGTAAAGCTTTACTAATCACATCAGTTTTAGGGCTCAAAATAAAAATAACATTTGATGACATATGAAAATTATATGAAATTCAAATGTCAGGGTCCAAGTTCTACTGGAACACAGCCATGCTTTCCTTCTGTCTGTCTGCCTGCCTGTCTCCATCTTTCTTTTCTTTTTAACATATTGCCTATGGATGCTTTTGCAGTACACTCAGGGGCGGGGCTGGGTAGTGCTGACACAGAACTTAAAGCCCTCAAAGCCTGAAATATTCACTATTTGGCTTCTTACAGAAAGAAAAAAAAAATGTGTCTCAGTCCTAAAACATTCTTTCTAACTACAAAGGTTCATGAAGTCTTGTGCTGATGTTATTCTTAAGAAATCTTACATGGGCTTACATCTTTACATGGGTAAAGTATTTTTAGTAAAAATTTCTCACATATTTAATTATAGATAAAATATATACCAAAAAGGTGTAAATGGTTTTTTCATTAATTCAAAATAATATATTCATTAATTCAAAATAATACATTCATTAACTCAAAATAATATATTCATTAATTCAAAATAATATAAAGGAAGCAACCCAATGGAAATATAGCAAATATACAAAGGTTTCTTAAATAAGACATTTTAAAAAACCTAAAAATAACAACTGTAATAATGAATCATGTCTTGAGTTTAGTGCTAGGGAAATATTGTGTCTTAAAGTGTTCCAAAACAATAAATAAAAAATACTGAATAGGGACCATGGGATTCAATCTAAACTTCTCTCGGCAATTTATGCAGCACAAATGAACAGAACCGTCGATGTGAGGAGTACAAATCCACTTAAAAGTTTTTAAAGCACATTATCAATCATAGCCGATTTTTTCAAACCCACTATAATCATTACTGTATCTACAAACTGAATACATAATGTATCAAGAGTTCCTTTTGTTTGTAATTTTATCCACAAATTATATCTACAACTGTATCAAGAACAGTAAAATTTGAATATAGAGAAAAATGTAGTTTAGTGAACAATAAGGAATGTTTGTTTCTTTCTTTCTTTCTTCTTTCTTTCTGAGCTGGAGGTGGTACTGAAAATCAACTGATTCAGCTCATCATCACCTTAGAGCTGAAGAAACTGAAGATGAGAAGTATTAGTGGCGAGACTGAAATGCACACCTTCTGGCTTTTTTTCTGCTGCAGAAGCTCCATGAAATCTGACCACAATTTTGTGTTGCTTCTATCTGACAAAGGTATTTATTCCTTTTTTTTCAGTATTTTTTATCTGACCCAATTTAAACTTTATTGATGAACGCTTATCCACTTGGATTAATTAATATTAGAATAAAATTAATCTGTGCTCTATTATCACATTATTTATCATCTATCTCTTTACCTGTAAATACAATGTTTATCAATAGTATTTCCCCTAATAGAATTCTACAGTGTCATTTATCATGTTTAAGTTACTCGAGCTTGTGACTGCTATTTTTAAAAATATGTATTATGTATGGGGCAAAATACTGATAGAAGAACCTAAAATATAAAGATAAAAAGTAATAAAAAGGACTGCTTGATGTAGCATGTAGTAAAATATATTAATATTTATGTATTTTAAAATAAATTATCCTAGTAATATCAGTAAACACAGGAAGTTAAAATGTAGGACAAAATTATTGACCTTTTCCCCAAAGTCTTAAATTTAAATGAGAATATAAAAAGTTAGGGTTTTTTTTTTTTTGGAGAAAGATATAAATGTGATTGTCAGTTGTATTGAAAATTATGAAGAAAAAGAAATAATTGAATGATGCCTCAGGCATCAAATGCTGTTTCTTCATCTGATCATGAGTGAAATGATTTTTATGATTTCATTTGCTATTAAGCTTGAACACTTTGAATGGCTTTTGAGTGCCAATTTTTTAAAATATTGTGTAAAAAAATATTGTGTATAATTGGTCATGTGATACAATATATTTTAAAGTGCATTCTGCACTGAAGTTATACATAAATCATATTAAATTGTCCAGAAAGGGACAAAAATAGAACAGTGTTTCTTTATATGATGTTACTCTCATATTCAGTATTCTTAAAATTACAAAATATTAGAGCTTTCAATAAGATGAAGCCATTATGTTCCACCATTGTCTAATTGCCTGTCATGATGACTGTAGTGTGTGTGTGTGTGTGTGTGTGTGTGTGTGTGTGTGTGTGTGTGAAGGGGGGTGCGTGTGTGTGTGTGTGTTTGGTCAGTTATAGGTATAAGTAACCTATACTATCAACATTCCATTCTATTTAGCTTGTCGAATTTACTTCACACTAAGAAAGTAGCTATGGTAATTGACAGTGGTAAGACAAACTAATCCATCGTAGAGCAATTACGAGTTGTATCAAATTTCCACTTAGAAATGTGATATCCCCCCCAAAATCATGGGAAGTATTAGATAATATTTTAATTATTATGTAGTAGGGCAAAACATATTTTGTACTTAGTCAAATCATGCCTTAAATAAACCTATGCATATGCATATATAAAAATAAAATTTGCATGTAAAATAATAAGGTCAAGATGACTGGGGTCTGGGAGGCAATGGACTAGTAAAATAAGTATATGGGAATGATTTGCCAAGTTTTTAAAGAACCAATTTAGGCAGCATTCTTCTGGATCCCAAGCATAGTGTTTATTATGTGTTCAAAAGCCATAATTATTTCAAAAATAGACATTTAAGGAAACCAGATAATTAGTCCAGTACAGCTGGTTTAAAACACTACTGGCACAGATACTGGTATCATTAAAAATCTGGCCAAGTATCTAATAACTATTACCCCTGGGCAAATCAAACAAATTAAGCACCTACATAATTTTTTAGAACCACAGAAAGTATACATGGAGAACTCCTGATTTTGCTCCTAAATTCAAGAAACCCTAACTACGTAAGAACAATCCATCATTAGTTTTCTTGCTGTTTATGTACTCAGAATTGCAATGTGTTTTACTTAATTCAGACCATTTTTTGTGATCTCCATTATTTTCAGTTTTTGTTCATTTTGTTGTTTTTCTTTGTTATCTATATATTTTCAAATTTCTTTTTTCTCTAATATTGTCTAATTGTGAAATATAGCATACACATGAAAGATGCTATAAAAGACACAGGCAGTATAAGGAAGAGGTAAAATGAATACTCATGTATGCACTGACAAACTTAAGAAACAGTACACCCTTTAAAAGACGATCTAAGGATTGTCCACTGAGGATGGTCCATATGGACCACTGTATGCTTTGATCACATTCTCTTCTCCAAGTCAAAGTAATGCCGATCCTGAATTTTGAGATTCATTGCTTTGCTTTGTTTTACAGTTTTATCATATATACGTATTCATTTTTTAAAAAACGCATGTTGTTTATTTTTAATACCAGTAATATTATTCAATTTTATGAGGTTTAAAAAAGCAAAACTTCCTTTTTGCTTCAGTGGAGTTCTTACCTAAATGGGGAAAAGAATATTGCTAGAGGAAGGCCAGAGAAGGTCCTCAAAAATGCAGGCCTGAAGTTAATTTCCTTTGGTATGTCAGTCCTAGCTTATTACCAATTTTGTGTTTTATACAAGTTTTAGGATTCTATATCACCCTGATAAGTAGAATATCTTGAATTTTAAGTGAAAACTTTATCCCATATAATAATTTTTCTTTCCAAGTTATATTATCTGAAATGCCTAAAGCTATATAAGGATTTTGTAAAAATTGAATCTTATCTGGTAAATATTTTCCCCCTCATTCTGGATCCTTATGTTTGAGATGTTTCTCATGTCAACAGGATTTTGCTATACTTTTTATAATATGACTAGGCAAGTCAGTCCACTTACTTTTAATATCATCACTGTTATTTATAGACCTAAATCTAACAATATATTATATATTATCATATAATTATGATATTATATATTATATGTTAATATATAATTATATGTACATATTATAACATGTATAATTATGTGTAATTATATTATAATAGTATAACATATTATATTATATTATATTACATTATATTATATTAGGCACCATTTCCCATTTAAAAAAATTGTATTTTCTTTTTCTTCCTTACTTAACTCTTTTGGATTAATTTAAAGATTTTATTCAGGGGCACCTGGGTGCCTCAATCAGTTAGGCATCTGCCTTTGGCTCAGGTCATGATCCCACAGTCCTAGGATTGAGCCCGATGTCGGGCTCTCTGCTCATGGGACCCTGTTTCTCCCTCTCCTTTCTGCTCCCCCTGCTTGTACTCTGTCTCTCTCTCTCTCTGTCAAATAAATAAATAAAATCTTTTAAAAAATTATTTCATTTTCATGTTTTGCTTCTTGTTTGTATCTTATATAGTTTATGTGTATTCTTTTGGCGAGCAAAACCTGTGTGTATTAATTAACAAAATCTAATGTTATTTCACCTCTTCATCTGCTCACAATGTATGGACTTGAACATTAGACAGCTTGCCTTTAATGTGTTTTCATCAGATTCACCTTACATATCATGTTGTTTCTGATTTATAAAAATCTAATTGGTTATCTAATGATTCATTGAGATCTCACTTCTGCATGAAATTTCTCCACCTTTCATCCACAATTCTGAACATATTACTTAGGAATGTTAACATCCATGTCTGGCAACCACAATATATGCACCCTTCTTGTGTCTGTTTATAGTATCCTTTATTTATATTTGTTCTATTGACTTTCTATTATTTGATCTTCTCTCCAGCAAGTCTAGTAATCCTGTTTTGATGCTGAATATTAAGTATAACAATAGTAAAGAGATTTTGGATGAAATTATATTTATTTAGACATATATCTCTAGGCAGCCAGTTTGAGGAAATAAATGTCACTTTATCCAATTATTCATTAAGTTAATTCAATGCTTGGTTCAATCTTTCTTAACAAGAACAAATCAAAATAATATATTTCTTAGAATGTTGTATAATAGGAATCATACAGTATGTAAACTTCTCATGCCTTTTCATGGCTTGAGAGCTAATTCATTTTTTAAAATTTAGTTCATGTTATTTATTTATTTTATTTTTTTATTATCATTTGCCCCAGGGATACAGGTCTGTGAATCATCAGGCTTACACCTTTCACAGCACTTACCATAGGAGAGCTAATTCATTTTTGTGCTAAATAATAATCAATTGTCTGTATGTACCACAGTTTATTTATTCATTTACTTACTGAAGAGAATCTTGCTGCTTCCAAGTTTTGGCAACTATGAGAAAAGACACTATAAACAACTGTTTGTAGGTTTTGTGTGAACGTAAGTTTTCAACTCCTTTTGGTAAATATGAAGGAGCATGAATACTGGATCATAGGATAATGATATATTTAGTTTTCTAAGAAACCACCTGTCTTCCAAAGTGTCTACACCAGTTTTCATTCCCACCAGCAATGAATAAAAGTTTCTAATGCTCCACATCCTTACCAGTATTTGGTTTTGTCACTGTTACAGAATTTGGCCAGTCTAATAGGTTTAATATGAATTTTCCCAGCAAAACATGATGTGGAGCATCCTTTTATATGATTATTTGCTATCTGTATATCTTTGGTGAGGTGTCTGTAAAAGTCTTTGGCCAATATTTTAACAGGTCTTTTGTTTCCTCATCACTGATTTTTGGGAGATATTTGTATATTTTGGAAAACAGTTTGTTATCAGATGTGTCTTTTCCAAATATTTTCTCCTGTCTGTGGCTTGCCTTCTGATTCTCTTGATATTGTCTTTGGAAGAGCAGATATTTTCAATTTTAATGAAGTCCAATGTATTATTTCTTTCTAGAATCATTTGTTTGGTGTCATCTTTAAAGAGACATCACCATCATGAAAGGACTTCTCTTATTTTATCTTGCAGAAGTTGTTTAGTTTTGGGGGTACCTGGGTGGCTCAGCTGGTTAAGTATCTGACTCTTGATTTCAGTTCAGGTCACAATCTCAGGATCATGACATCGAGACCCACCCCAGGCTCTGCAGTCAGCATGGAGTCTGCTTAAGATTCTTGCCCTCTGCCCCTCCTCCACTACTCACACACACACACACACACACTCTCTCTCTCTCTCTCTCTCTCTCTCTCTCTTTCTCAAAAAAAAGAAGTTTAGTTTTTCACTTTATATTTAGGTCTATGGCCCATTTTGAGTCAATTAATGGGAAGGGTTTAAGGTCTTTGTCTATGTTCATTCTTTTGCATGTGGATGTGCTATCATTTCATTTGTAGGAAAGTCTATCTTTGTTCCACTGTATTGCCTTTGCTAGTTTGTCAAAGATCAATTGACTGTATTTATGAGGGTTTATTTCTGGCCCATATATTCTTTCCATTCATACTATCTATCCATTGACCTATCGATCTATCTAAATAGATCAGTACCAGTACTGATTACTGTAGCTGTGTCATATGTCTTGAAGTCAGGTAGCATCTCCTATAGGATTTCTTTTTTCTATGAGATTTTATTCTCTCCTGTCTCATTGATTGTAGCCTTTAGTTCTTTGAGACAGTAAAAACATTAATTTTTGTTTGGATTCTTGATTTTCCTCTTGTAGTAAATCATTAAATGCCTCAAGAGAAATATCAACATAGACTGTAAAAGTGTCCCACCCATTTTTCTAGCATCATTTACAATTTAATGTTGATATTTAAATCTATAAAAACATTTTGGTTTGTATGCTTGTTTTTAATATACAATCTAAATTTTTTCATTTTTCTTTCAGGAAGACTATTATAATAAAAGTACCTTAAGCATACCCAGAAGTAGATTGCTATGTCTTTTGTTGATTTCACATTTCAAAGTGTATAATCATTTACATGTACATTTAATACTTAATTTTTGATACTTAAACCATTTTCATCTTGTGTATCGTGTGTGTTTCGAAGGGAAAATTTAAATTGATAAGTTTTCAATTACCTGATAAACTACAAATTGGCCTACTTTGTCCTACTTACTTTTATATGACAATTATTACATTTTCAATTATTATATACAAGGGTCTGTGTATAACTGTGTCTGGTTTACTGAAAAGATTATGTGTATTTGCCTTGGTATGATTTGTTTTCATTCATTTAGCTTTTAATTTTCCTTAAAAACAACACATAAAATTAAATTTTCTTATTTTTCTTTTTCTTAAAGATTTTATTATTTATTTACTTATTTGACAAAGAGAGACACAGCAAGAGGCGGAATACAAGCAGGGTGAGTGGGAAAGGGAGAAGCAGGCTCCCGGTGGAGCAGGGAGCCTGACAAAGGGCTCGATCCCGGAACCCTGGGATCATGACCTGAGCTGAAGGCAGATGCTTAACAACTGAGCCACCCAGACACCCTTAAATTTTCTTATTCTTTATTTAAGAAATTATGTGCATTTTTAATTGGTGATATATTCAGATGGATTGTTAAATTAATTTGTCATTTTAAAAATATTATAAACCAATTATTTTTAATTGTGGTTACCAATTATTTATACTTAACTCTGGAAAAGATAAAATATGTAGAACAAATAGTCTTCCCACCCTGCAATATTAATATATTAACTCCACCGAAGAATATGTAACACTTTTGCCTCATTTTAATTTCAGACTGGGTTTAAGGTGCTTTGGGTATAAGTAAGGTAATTGTTTTATTCAGTTTTCTGATACCTACTGAGATTGCAAAATTATTTATTTATGACTGCTGTTTATATTATCAGCTTTATGCTATCTAATATTCTAGAATAAAAGTTATTATTACCATTGCTTAAAATGTATTCTTAAAAATATTTTATTTATTTGTTTTTGGAGAGAAAGCAAGTGCATAGGTGCACACACTAGCTGGGGTGGGAAGGATGAGACAGAGGGAGAGGGAAATAGCAAAATTTAGTAGTAAGTTTTATAGAAGGCTGTTGTTACCTGGTATGAAGAGTAGCAACTATTCTGGCCAGCTCATCCCATTGACTGTCTTGACTGCTGAACTTCAGATCTAGTCATGAGTAATACTGGGATGCATACCTTATATTTCAATAATAAAACAATAAGAAAATAATTAACAATTTAGAGAGAATATAAATGCCACAATAATAATAGTGCCATAATGAATGAACCATCATTCTAGTAAGCCTTTGAACCCACGTCAATTTTGTCTTATAATATTTACTACAGTTTGCTGATTCATAAGAATAATATTGTGGTTTGCGAGTGGAGAGGAGAAGAAACTAAGGTTGGCGGCATGGGGCTGATACTTTGTTTTATGACCAACAAATAGTTGAACTCTAGTATGTGTCTGTTTTCTAAATAATGGGGAATCAGCAGTAAACAACACAAACTACAACAGTATTTTCTGTCCTTTTAGAGTTTATATCCCAATTTGGGGGAAAGAAATCATAAGCAAAATAAATAAGTTACATTTTGGGTTGCAAGCGTGACACAGAGAAGTGTAACTGAGAAAGGGTATAAGGAATGGGGTGTGTACTACCATTGTGTATGTACATGATGCTTACAGCAGACAGCACAGGGAAACCTGCATTGTTCCAAAATGCTGAAAGACGTAAGGGAGCCAGAGGCACAGGGAGAGCTAGCAAGAGGCATTCTGAGGAAAAGCAGGAAAAGAAACCTATCTATTTGATAGCCTCCCTTCAGAGGAAAGGAAAGCAGAAAACCAAGGTTTAGGGGATAGGGTAGGCAAGCCTGCGTCAGACCCAGAGGTATGAACTCAGAGCTCTCCTGTGAAGAGTCAGTGCCTGTGGCTCTCCTGTATGATTCTGTCTTCTGAGCAAGTAGCCTGACTGGAGGTACTGACTGCCTCACTCCAGATGTGAATAAACAATGTTTAAAATTTTAGGGATGGTACTATTTGTGAATTTTGTTAAATGGATTGGTAGTGTGAGCCCAGAGTCTTCACTATCTTTTTGGTATCTCATGAAGCAACCAATGATGACAAATTTTTAGTGGCTCTGCAGATAATACAGATGGTGGGTACAAAGCTGTAGTTCCTGATTGAAGGGCTGTTCTGCATGACACAGAATGAGAGTAAAGTGGAATTGAGCACACTGTAGCCTGGAAAAAATCCTGCAGGTGTGGACACTGAAGGTTCTCACCTGTGTGAGAATGTCAGCATGTGGCTGATGGACAAGAGAACAGGGTTGTTGCTATTCACGAGGGCAAGAAGGGAGTGAAGCCTCTGTGCTCTGCTTCTAGTCTTTTAAAATCTCAGCAGGACAGAGGATTGGGGAAAAAAAAGAGACCAGTCCATGGAATTACTATATCACAAGTGGAATGGGGCAGACTGCTGGAATTACAGATTTTATACATGGATGCACATGGTGATGAATTCATCAGGTGAGGATTCTGAAAGGGAGGATCTCAAAATCTGGCAAAAAAAAATCATGAATGTAATAATGTTCAAATTTTAGGAAGAAGTAGTTGTCCGTGAAAATATCCGAATCTCTTTGGGAAATTAAAAAAATGACCAAAAAATGAAGGAATGGACACAGGACTGTGTGCCGATTATAACCCCCTCTCCTTTTATCTAGTCCAGCTGCCACAATTAGGATGATGGTCACTGGACAGACTGTATGATGGTCTCATTTAAAAAAATTATAAGTGGGAGATGTGATACAGTGTCTCACTGATTTTGCTTCTAATCTCTATAAAGATGAGGAAATGGGAAACAGCAATGCCATATGGCAGAGAAATCTGGGCTAGGTGTCATCATTTAGAACATGGAACTTGCTGTTTATTAGGTTGTCCACAGTATATAGGGAACAGGAAAAACTAAATGAGTGACGTAATGAGCCTAGATTTCATGTGTTAAACTTGCTCAAGTGGAGTGGTATCTCTTATCAACCTCAATTAAGCATTATCCCAGAGGACCAGAAGATTTCAGGAGGTCATCCTAATGTGGGCATTAGGTTTGAATTATATCTCATATTCCATTATCACCCTAGGACCATCATCTCATTCTTTACTTGAATCTATCCCTATGAGTACAATTTAAATTAAAAATGGTCTTTCTAGTAGTATGTCATACTTTTTACAAATTTTGAACTTAATATGCATTTATTTTATAATTGTTTCCTCCTGATTTTGTGCTAAGTTATGTCTTCTCTCTTCTGACTTTCTCATTTTGTCTTCTTTGGACCTGAGATGGATAATTTGACACCCTTTCTGTTAAATTTGATATTGTTAGATTAAACCCATCTCTCTTGACTCCTTCAATGCAACATATTTTCTTTACTTTCCACCACAATATTATTGCATATTTTATCATTACACCAACCACAAAATCCAACCCACTAATAACTGTATCTTACAGAACATGGATGATGACCACCCTGTACACTACAGAAAGTCTCTTTTAATCTAATATGCATAATTATAAGCTCTATTTCCATGAAAAAATTCTATATCATCATAGCAAAGCACAATTTTGAAAAATGAAGGGGTTCATTTATTGGGTTTTCTGATTTTTCAGCCATCTTATTTTAATTAGTTTTAAAAATAATTTTTCAAAATCAAATTAAGGACACTGTAATTTTTCTAACCTATTTCTTGAAAGAAAGGTAAAAAAAGAACCCTCTTAAATGATAATAGTAGCAGTGACCCCTACAAACCCTATAAATTAAGAATTGCAACAGAGATTAATTTTAATATTAGCTGTGACAAAATATACTTTTCCCATTCTTTGAGATAACACAGTTCTATTTTAGATAGTTAACAATTTTATTCAGCAACATCTGTAAAACATTACACATACACACACACACATTTCAAAGAATAAAGAGAAACATTCTTAAGTACTCTGTGCATGTACTGGACATAATTAGTAGATAAAAATCAATATCCCTCTGGCATGCACTTTCATCAAGGACTCTATTTAATAAAATTTTCTTTTGAAAATTAACAACCAGTGTAAATACTTCATCTAATCTGCAAAGTCATTCTTTCATTATTATTTTAAAAGCATTTTTAGTTTGAAAGAAATCAGATTTTGGTTAAAAAATGCAGGCACAAGTATCTCAGGATTATAAATATATGAATTAACAAAAAGGAAAAGTATCTGTAATATGTGTATTTTCATTAATAATATAATCAGCTTCTTAATTGTAGAACTGAACTATAAGTTTCTGTATAGCCATTGATAGCCTTTAATATAAAGAATAGAGCAAAGGTGAAGGTAACTTATTTTCTCTTTGTGACACAGTAACTGAAGACCGCATATGTATTTCGGTTAAAAAAGGAGCATTTTTAGTTCTATAAGACACAAGGAAATACCATTGTGACTAGAAGTTGCTGAACACATAATTCTAGAATTATATACACTATAAACAGAGAATCTTATTAAAACTAATAAGACATGGTAAGGAAGTGCCGTTGGCAGAGAGTTTACTCTGGAGGACTCTATTCCTCATATATATATATATTTTTTTCTTCATATCCCGTGAAGGTCACTGTGCCAGAAATCCTACCTCTAAAAAGTTAGATAACTCAGAACAGTCTGGGAAAGGGTATGGCCTAAATACATCCAGGTCAGGATACTCAAGAGTCCATGGGTGCTAAGGTCAGAGAGAGCAAACTTCAAAGTGTTGGATGAGAAGCACATTCCCACCAGGAAACATGGCTGCTGCTACGGTTTTTACATAGCCTGCATGCATAGCCTCAGTTTTCCTTTTAAACGTTCAATAAAGTGTCTTGATGGTTCCAGATGCTTTCATCTTTTCTAAGAGAAACACCTGGATACAGTGTGCTAACAAGAGCTGTGTTCATTTGATGCCAGTAACTCAGGTAGAACGGACAAAAGTCAAAGGTGGACAGAGCAACTTGGTGACCAGTAGCTCCTTCCTGTTGAGATGTTCATTTCAGAACTGTCAGCAGTTTGGAGTTCTGATTAAATGCAGGGAGAGGAGGGATCCCTTTCCATCTGTATAGAATCACCGTGATTTTTTTTGGTAACTTACAGGTCTGATCTTAGATCTATTGAAGCTGACTTTCTGACAATGGGGTCCGATTAAATGAACCTAACAAAATCACAAGTGATTATTGTGCCTTTTCATTTTAAGAATAGCTTTTTGCTCTAAAAAATATGAAAGGATAGGGATGCCTGGGTAGCTCAGTTGATTAAGAGCCTGCCTTCGACTCAGGTCACGATCCTAGCATCCTGGGATCCAGCCCCACATTGGGCATCCTGCTCAGGGGGGAATTTGCTTCTCCCTCTCCCTCTGCCTGCTGCTCCCCCTGATGGCACTTTCTTGCTTTCTCTCAAATGAAGAAATAAAATTTAAAAAAAAAAAAGAAAAAAAAAAGAATGGAATGTATTGAAAGAAAAGTGAAAAAATAGGAAATCAGAAAAACGAATTTTTAAAACCAAGATATAATTAGTAAGTCCAAACCTCCCCCATAAAATAGAAGATATATTTGAATAAGTTCTGATAAACAATTATGTTCTTCTTATAGAAAACACAATTAAGCTTCATGTGCCACAAGAAGAAGAGCAAGCATATATAAGACAGTGATTATTACAAGACTAAATATTAGGTTTATCTATGGACTCTTGAAAAAAAAGGTAATCTCTGACCCTTTTCCCAGAGACACTAATTTAACTGGCCTTGGCCTGGAGTATAACTTAGGCTTCTACATTTTTCTTACTTAAAATTCATGGTTGATTTGAATGAGTTGTCAAGATTTAGGACTAAGACAGTACAGAAGGCAAACACCAATCAAAAGAAAGTTGGTAAAATTGCAAGAGGAAATTAGACAAATGAAGCCACAATAGTCTTGAACCTTTACCACTAAGTAATTTAGCTTAGTATTAGTAATATTAGCTTAGTAAAACAGTATGTTAGAGATACAAGGATAAATTGGCAGGAACATGAACGTAGATGGAAATATTAGCCTGATATTCTTGATTATTTGTATATCAAATAAAGGAAAAGAAATAAAATATAGTTATTTTATAATTAATAAGCATAGAGTAGTGATCAGCTAAATATATAATATTAATTGCACTGATACACAGCTTTCATGAAACAATAATGGAACATTCTATATTAGTAAATAACAATTTCTATCATCACAAAATAGGCAATAGTAGAAGTTTAAGTGTCTTTTAAATAAAGATATTTTGGCACCGCTTTCTGACAATAAGGTAAAGTTGAAAAATGAAATTAAAAATAAATAGAAAAAGCAAACAAAAACATTTTTTTCTGTGAATGACTTCTACTTTGAAGCATGAAAAAAAAAATCTGTACTAACCACGCTTGGTATCTGCCACGGAACAAAATTATTTTCAACCCATGATAGCTCTGATGTAAACTAGAGGAAGAACATCTGAGTGTCATTTGGTTAAAAACAAAACAAAACAAGACAGTACACGTGGATGATTACAAAACACTTACCACATTACTTGCCACTTTCTAAAGCTTTAAGTGGGGGTGATAAAACAGCCTATCCTTTTTTACTGCCAAAGAGCTGCTTTGAGAACCATCGGGCTATTTTATCTTTTTCTATATCCCTGTAGACACTATCTACATATACCATTTCTCATCAAAGTCAGTAATAAAATTCAGATAACATCATGTCATGAAGGATTGTAGGGGAATTCATGTCCTTTAAAAGATCCTATGGGGCATTTATTCTGAAAGTTATGGTCGTTCCTTGACTTTCACTAGAAAGGAAAGAAATGCAGGTAGTTTCAGATTGAGGATATTTAGCTTAAAAATGTTTATTTAGTGTTAACTTTCTTCTTTGGTCCTGACACTGGATTAGGTTAAACAGATGTCTGGACTTGAAGGAATCACAGTCTAGAAAATGATGGGAACACGGGGTAAGCTAATGTACGTCATGCAAAAGGAAGCTGGTATTATTCAGGAGCAAACATCCTCCCTAAAAATAAGATGAACAGGTACTAAAGCCAAAATAAGTCGAGAGTGAAATACAGCACATACCTTTTAAGAGATTAATAAGTAATTTTAAAAGCATCATATTTGATTATGATAGGCCTTTCACTGAAACTCACTAATTTATAATTTTAACTTTTGAGGTAAAATTTATAAAGGTTTTTTTTTCATTTGAAACTCTGAAATATATTGCTGAGATAATTGAAGAGCTTTATTATGAGAACAGCTATATTTAAAAATAAAGTTCTTTTGATATTTTATCAAAGTCTAAAGAATTTTTCAACTCTTGGTAAAATAATATCATATTGGCACAAGAAAAAGGGAGACCCTTGTTTGTACAAAAAATTAATATTGCATGGAGTTGGCATGTTTAGTGAAAGTAACATTAATCAATAAATTACTTCTTGGGTAGAACTTGTGAAAATGTTAAAATGCTTTATGCTTCATACTGTCCATCAAAATAAATCACCAATGGAAGTAGTTGTATTTGAATGTAATGTGGTAGATATGGATCCAAATGTACTTTGGAACAAATGTTGAGGCAGTGATCTGCAAATATGTACTGATTAATCTATCTTTCCCTATTGACTTGACATTCACATTTATTGTATATTGTTTAAAAATGCTTGGGATTTTAGGAATTATTATAATGTAAGGTTATTAATTTTATTTGAAACACATACATGGCTTTGGTGTTTGTTATATGCATAAAGCTACCCTCACCAAGAAATGAAAGAAAGAAAAAAAAAAAACTAAAACATAAGGAGAAAAAGAGAATAAAAAGAAAAGAAGACAGAAATGCCAAGTTAAACTGACATTCTAGTTTCTAGTTATAATGATTTGTAAGATACAAGTATAGTTCTGTCTTTGGGTGCCATGAGATATCAGTGTCTTATTAATACATTCTCCTTTCTTAAATTTGAGTTGAATTTTTTATTATAACCAAATATGCACTACCTGATATAAATTACAAAGTGACATTCTAATTAAAGAATGTGCATAAGTTGCCTGGACAAGTACTACTTTTACTAAGGCTCAGTAAGGGAAGAATAAATTATCAGGATGGGTTCATCAGTTTTAAAACTGACACTTAAATGTCTTCTTTTAAATATGTGATTTTTATATAATTAAAATCACGTTTAACTATCCAAATATCCTTGTTTATTTCTTTAAAATTACCTCAAATAAAAAAAAAGTCATGCTTGTGATATGAACCTGTATTGATACTCTGTACTTCAAGTTACAGATGAATATTCCAGGCAAGACTAGTTTTCTGCTGGCAACTCTCTTGTTTTCTCAGAGAAGATGGACAACACTTCAAGTGTCATGTTAAGGGAAATGTATTAATATACACAGTGATTTCTAAATGAATTCTATTTTCAGCATTTTCAATTACATTGTAAATCATCAGACATCAATAATTATAACATTGGTTCTCTTCTTTTTAAAAATTTCTTACAACTATATGCTACATAAAGTTGTCAGGATAACTGGCTAGTACCAAATATAAATAATTATGACTACAAGTTAAAATAATTATATTTAAATCAGTAAAACTACTACTGAAATATTTTAGGCTCTTGAGAATTTTTGTTACATATTCTCATGTTAAGTGTTTACCTCAAAGATCAAATCATAGAATTTTTACCTTGCATTCATGAATCAGATCACAATTAAAAACTATAAGCACTGGAAAACATTATCCTAAAAAATGATGGGTCAATCTACAATGTGTCGTGACCTTTGATAAAGAAAAGAAATAAAATTATTGACCTAAATAAGCAAAGAAGTAGGATGCATAAAAAGCTATTTATGATATGAAATATTAACAATCGACAATAACATTTCTCATTAGTTATAGTTGATGAGTACTGAAACATTAAAGTATGAATCACTACTGTTTCACAGAATATTTTCTAAATTGTTATAGTGTGTACTTTGTTTCATTTTATTTGTACTATATCAAGGAGCAAATTGTGAAAAAAATATGATAATTTAAAAAGTCACATTTTTGGTGGTAATTCTCTTTTATTTATTTTTTTAATTCTCAAATTGTTATTAATTTTTTCTAGTTTTAAGTTTTTATTTAAATTTCAGTTAGTTAATATACAGTGCATTATTAGTATCACATGTAGAATTTAGTGATTCATCACTTGCATATAACACCCAGTGCTCCTCACGACCCGTGCTCTCCTTAATCCCCATCACCTTTTAAAATTTTAATGAGATGAACCTTTTCGTGAATTTTGGATTCTTTTTCATGGACGACAAAGGTTAAATCATAATTCATGAGCAGCAAGTTACAATCTTGTTTCAACTATAGGAATGTCAATTTTGCCTGTTTTGTATATTAAGATTGCATATTATTTCATTGGAGATCGGCTCTTCCTGACAGCACCAACTCACCTACAAACAGATTAGTTGGAAAAAAACCTACTCTTCCATGTGTAAGGTAGTAATGAAATCTGAGTAACACAAAATGGCAAGATTTCTGGAACCAGAATGTCTTGCTTGAAGTCTTGGCTCTCAGTTAATTGACTTCTTAAACCTTTTTTATTTTTAATTTTTATTTATTTTATTTGACACAGAGAGAGAGATTACAAGTAGGCAGAGAGGCAGGCTGAGAGACAGGGAGAGGAGGAAGCAGGCTCCCTGCTGAGCAGAGAGCCGGATGCGGGCCTCGATCCCAGGGCGCTGAGATCATGACCTGAGCCGAAAGCAGAGGCTTTAACCCACTGAGCCACCCAGGCGCCCTCAGTTAATTGACTTCTTAATAATTTGGTTCTTAAGATAGTCATCTAAAAAACGTGAATAAATACTCTGAAACCAAGTGATGTTTTCATTCGTCTATCCATAAGTGGTCAGTGTGTCCTTTGAAAGATATGTTAAAATAGTGTTGTTTGGTTAAATAAAGCTTTTCTGACTTACAAGCCAGGGTGATAATTTTAAGGTCATTTTTTTTATAATTCTGTACATTTAAGTAAAGCTCATATCACCTAAGACTTCATCTAGTCTATCTTTTAGAATCTTATATAATTTATGGGAATTCCTTGAATGAAGACAGTTTGATATAGAAACTGAATTGTCAAAATAAGTGTATTTTATTCATTTGGTTTCATATCCCTTAACCAAACAACTCATTGTTTATAAATGGAACTTAAGGAAGCACCATGAATGTAGATATTTGTCACAATTAATGGAATAACCAATTAATCCTACTTCCCCTAAAATATTTATGACATGTTATATATTTTTTGACCTACTTTCATATACTTGTTCCTTTTCTGCCTGGAAATGGAATGTTTTCACTCATTCCCTTTTATATTTGTACTCACTGATCATCCATTAAGATCCAGTTTGAATGTAAACTTCTCTAAGTCTTTTCTTGACATTCATTCCTTTTTTCTTATTACTGACCTAAGAGTCCTTTTTCATAGGTTTGTTATTACCTTCATTGATCTCTCATGTTGTATTTTATTACCTACGTATGTTTCTCCATTTCTCTTTGGAATGTTAGTGCCTTGAGTTTCTTTAAAGATTAGTGAGGATTTAGCTTATGAATTTTGTTCCTAAAAAGAAACTGTAGGCCGTGATCAGAAAATATAACATACATACACATGCACTCATCCACATACACATATGTATCAAGCACGTACACAAACAACTTTAAAAGGATAATAGTTTCAAACTATTTTGTAATTCTCACAGTGGCATATATTGATATCCATTAGTCAAACTATCAAATTTGTGATTTTTACTGTGACAGCCTGTAAAATCTGTCACCTTCTTTAGGATCTACATGTATCCTCATCATTAATCATTTCTATTCAATGACCAAATTAATTAAATATCCCTTAGGAACAACTTATGATTTCAATGGAGTTCTAATGTCATCTTTTGCTAAAATAGCAGAAAACTTCCTTTTAAGTTGGCATAAAAGTGAAAAAAGAAATCATGGTGAATAGAAAAATCATGGAGAATAATATCCTAAAGGCAGGGATCTTAAATGACAAGTGCCCTTTCTCTGCCTCGACCATTCATTCTGAAAATGGCCTATCAAAACAGCTTAGAGGGAGCAGGTTAATTACTGTTCCTTTGACATATGTAATACATTTTCACTTGCAGGCCTGTGCATTTATTTAAGGCCAAATGTTGTACAACAAAAGTGTCCTCTAAGGTACTTCTTTCTACCAAATTTTCCCCAGTTGGCCTACACAGCAATTTTTTTTAAATAACACTGTCTTTTTCGGAGATATTTTAAAATAAGGCTTTAATCATGTTCCTCTTTAGGAATAATACAGCCCAGGAATGCAATGAAGAGAAGAGACCATTTTGCTCTTAAATGCCAACTTAATTTAAATATTTTAGTGTATCTACACACAATGCTTTTATCTATGCATTTACGTCTTTCTGAGTCTTTTCTACACTGTATATGCCAATACTGACACTTATTTCTACCTACTTATACTTTCATATATTTATGTATGTGCAGGCCCTTACGTAAATAAATAAAGAAATCAATGCCAACGTCCTTAGTGGATGACTCAAAAACAGAGTCCATCTTCATACATGGTGCATAGTACCATCCCCGAAACACAGAAGGGACTCATAAAAAATAATTAAATAAAGAAACCATACCTTTTAATTTAGCATCCTACTAATAAAAACATGAATTTCCTATTTTAATTTCCTACCTTGGATTTAAAGAAGTAGGTGAAGAAACTATAGAGATAAAGATAAGATAGATAGATCCTGCATTTATTAGTCTTTATCTTGTTATAAAGAGGGATACATAAAATGTTTTTGAGAATTAAAAATCTCTTTAAGAATTGTAAATGCATCATTAATAATATTAAGTTTTAAAGTTTGTTCAAAAAACAAGAGATCACATAGATAGAGATGTATCTATAAAGATACATCTCTATCTACCTACCTTTTGACCGAAGAAAAACAGAGACTACCTCAACAAAACCAACAAGTTTAAGTAAACCTGGCAAAATTTCCCATCTTCCAGGCAAATGCAGTGCTCTGGTGGATCTAGCCTAGGCGGCTATTTCTGCACACTTTATTTTTAATCTTAATATGTTCTTCTATCACATGCAGCTACAAGCAAAATAGTTTTTAATGACTTCATTCCTGGTAAAATTTTTCACAAGAAAGTATTAACTATCAATCTCCCTTATCCATTTTATAAGGGTTATATGAATAGTAATTTCAGAAAGAGACTCAAATGGAGGACTCCAATAATCAAGAATGGTTCAGAGATTATATTAAAACAAACAAAAAATAAACCCCCTTTTTCATTAATCTACATAATCCCTCTTTGGTTTAATAGGATTTTAACTAGCTCTAAATATATGAGCCTCTCTGAATTTTGAGAGGCTTAAAGCTTTCTTCCAAGCAAGCAGAGTGGATTAAAATCAACCTTTGTATTTTATAATTTGCATTTAACTGAACTATTCTGTGAGTTTTTCTAAAGCCCTTAAGTGGTTTCTTCCTCAGTTGCTGGCTTCTCTCTAGGATAAGATCATGAGATTCTATTTCCTTTGATATATTTTAACTTGCAAACACTTTACATGAACAAATTCCTTGCCAGATAGGCTCTCTTCTCCCAACACACTATGTCCCCCAAAACATTTCTCTGCTTTCAAATATTTCATACATGGCTCTTTATTTTCTTTCATTTATGGGTGAAAAATAGATTCTCTGAGAAAAATCCTGAAGGGGAAGAGAGAGATTCTAATCAAGTGCCAATGAGATGTTAAGATAGATCAAAGCTATGATGAAATTTTTCCACTTTTCTCAATATTTCCTCTAAATTTCCAGTAGCCCATGTTGGCAAAATGAAATATAGCCTTCCTTTTGTATTGTCTGTACTGCTCACTTAGACATTCACAAGACTCCTGACTTAACAGTTCTTTTTTGAAACAGAATCAAGATGTGTATTTCTTTGATTTATGAAAGCAAAACACAGTATCATGCATGAATTATACTGTGTAACTACTAAAATTTTTATCACTTCTATAAAAATCTTGTATATATGGGTATATAAATATAAAAATAAAGGAATAGGTAACATATACTTTCACCTTTGGTTTTTTGGGGCTATAACCTGATATGAGTTAAGTTGCATAGTTAAATATGGGTGATAAATAAAAAGGTCAGACTTTAATAGGAGGGAAAATAGGAAAGAAAGAGGGGAGGTAGGGAAAAGAGAAGGAAAGCTGAATTTGTTAATAATGAAGGGAGAGCTGGAAGGCATACAAATAAGGCACTGTTTGTCTAAATGAAGTGGATGGATGCTTGTATATGGGTTTTGGAAGCATGAAATTTAAGGATTTCAGAAGTGTGTAAAGTGGAGTGATGTTTTATGGATTGGCTGACTTTCAGAAGTATGAGGTTGTAATTCATTGGCTGGCTCTCAGCAGCCTGGCTACTGATGCTGAATTGTCATGGATCATTTAGAACTACGTTTACATAGTGCTGGTGGCTAGAGGTTAGGAGAGTCAAAGAACAATCCCTTCTTTCCCATAGGTCAGAGTTTTTTATCCTCAACCCACCTCTCTGTCCTTAGACCAAGCTGCAGGAGACATTACCAGGGCGTGTCCAGATCCTCACCAGATTACCAATTCTACCAGAAATAAATGTTTTGTTTGCAGTTGGGCAGCACTATTGCAAACTGTTTCCCTCTCTGAATAATTTGGTGAATCATGTAGGGATAATGGCTGCACAAAGCATCAAGGTTCTGGGTAATGTATCAAATGAATAGAAGACATTAAGAATATGATTTATAAGATTTTTCAGGCTTAATGAAGAAAACAGGTGCCAATGACTCCCTAATTCTATCTCTTCTTTAACCTGCATATACTCTTTTCTTTAAATTAGATAAAGCTTAGCCAAGCAGTCATTCCATTCATACAAATAAGGCTTTTCTGTATTCATTGTGATATTCATTTGGGTACATGAAGTCTAGCAATAGTTCAGACTTCCTGCTGGTTGGTCTAAAGAAAATCAGAGGCTATTTCTTCATTCATAATTATTTAAGCTAAGGAGTTAAATCTATAGGCTGTGCCCATGGGAAATAAGTTAAGCTATTTTTTTATTAGGTAAAGTGAGAAATACATTTTTTTATTAACACCTTGTATTGTTCAATCTTATGTTTAGGATCACCATTATCAGGAACCTGTTTTAAAAATTATTAGTTATACCACCAGAAAATGGATTTATTCCTCCCATCTCTTTAAGAAAACTGTCCTCTAAGAAAGTTGAAAAGTCACATACTTCACATACTTGTAATTGTCTAATTCTTCATCCCACAGAGAAATAGGCCTTGCTTCTCTGCTCCTAGGTTGGGATTAGAATAAATTAAAAAAAAAAGTGATTCCCACATAAGGGAAGAAACTAGGAAATGCATAAAAATATAAACAATTTTCGTAGAGTTCTAGATAAATTGTCTCTGGGAGTTATCATTGTTATACCTCAAGAATATCCATTTACCCTGTTTTGATACAAAGATAATTTCCTTTATGTTCTAAAGAGTATCATTATAAGTAAAGGGCTTTGATATACCTTTATCTTAATCTTCATCTTTTTTCTATGCTGGACAATTTGGACAGATACAACCTACTATTATTTGTTGATTCATTTGTGTTTTGTAGTTGTTAGCATACACAAAATTGCATAAATTGAATGTACTAGCAATACATGGAGAGATATACAATAACCTAAGCAAGTTACTATTAGTAGTAAGGGGGCATTTAGATTAAGTTCGTAGCCTTAAAAAAGGGCAGATGAAAAATACAGTCAAAAGAATAAAGCGCAAAGGTATGTAAAGAAAATATTACAGTCATGGTTCTAGACATCTAAGAATCTCACCTCAGTGGTGTTTAGCAAATACTGGCCAACACATGCATATTCCAAAGATTTGCTCTATAGTTTCCTACTATAACCTATTTGTAGAAATTTTGTGAAGAGTCTCTGTTTTGATCTCTATCATTGTAATCTTTTACTTTGATGGGTGAACTTGTGTTAGTTGGGTAACATATACTCAAGGATAAATTGTTTATGCTTTAATTGCTTACAAAGTAGTCAAGGGTATTTGATAAGGTATTTTTTCTGGTGACGTCCAAGGTCGTATTTCTCTGATGTCTTTTCTAGACTACCAAATCACCTGATTTAGGTCATGTAGGGGATGATTAGGTAGATGAAGGAAAGGATGCCTATGAGAAGACTGATATGAATTACTGCTTTAAAATATTTAGCCAGGGCGCCTGGGTGGCTCAGTGGGTTAAAGCCTCTGTCTTCGGCTCAGGTCATGATCTCAGGGTCCTGGGATCGAGGCCCGCATCGGGCTCCCTGCTCAGCGGGGAGCCTGCTTCCTCCTCTCTCTCTGCCTACTTGTGATCTCTCTCTCTGTCAAATAAATAAATAAATCTTTAAAAAAATATTTAGCCAATCCAGTTAAGACTGGAAACAAGTATGGATAGATTCGTATTTATTTGCATGAGCCTGTCAGTGATGGGTTTGTAATGCATAATCTATGACTTCTTTATAAGAAATAATGAAAGGATATCAGAATTAATGATAGTAAAGTGTCATCAGAGCCTAAGGATTTTTGAGAGTTTAGATATATTTAGTTTTAACATTCCATTTGTTCTTTTCACCTTTCCCAAGAATTGAGTGATTTTGTACAGTGGAGCATAACGAAAAAGAAAGTAGAGAATAAGGAATGTAACTTTGCATAATTCCTATTCCAGGAAAATGTGTTCTCATGTCAAGGGTTCAGTAAGCTTGGGTTTCACTGATTTCTCTATCGAATTTCTGTTTTCAATTTCACAGATTTCTTCTGTAATTCTTGTTATTTCTTTTATTCTCTCCCTACATTTGGTTTAATTTGTACTTCTTTTTCCAGTTTCCTCTTGTGGGAGCTTAGAATATTTATTCTATATTTTCTTTTCTAACATGAGCATCTATTCAATACTATAAATTTCCCTCTAGGTCCTACTTTCACTGCATCACAAAAATTTGATAAGTTCTATTTTCATTTTTAGTTTAAAATATTTTTAAATTTCTCTTAAGATTTCATCTTTGAACCATGAATTACATGGAAGTGTGTTGTTTAATCTCTTTAGTCTACTAATAAACGCATCAAAGGTATTGTTTAATTCTGTCACAATGATTTTGATCTTTAGCATTTCTTTTTGGTACTTAGGATTTCCACATTCCTGTTTATATTGCTTATCAGTTCTTGCATGCTGTCTCTTTTATCCATTAGAATGTTAAGTATATTAATTGTAGTTGTTTTAAATTTCTGATTTGATAATCCCAATATCCCTGCCATGTCTGTTTTTGATGCTTGCTTCGTCTCTTCAAATTATGGGGTTTTGTTTTGTTGATTTGCCTTTTGGTATGCCTTATAGTATTTTCTTGATAGCTAAACATGATGTGCTGGGTAAAAGGAACTGCTGCAAATAAATAGGCTTTTAGTAATGGGAGGTAAGCTGTGGGGGGAGGGCAAGTGTGCTACAGTCATATGATTAGGTCTCAGTGTTTTAGTTAGGCCTGTGCCTCTAGACTGTGAACTTCACAAGCACTTTTCAGGTTTTTTTTCTCCCTTTTCAGGTGTGACAGGATGGCTAGAGGTGACTTTCAGTGATTATTTCCCCTCTCCTGGTCATTTGGGCTCTCCTGATTAAGTTAGGTTCTGGTTAACAAGTTTTCCCTGTGTTAAGAACAGAGTGTTTGGGTGTGGTATCCCTCAGAATGGTTTCCCACCACCCCAGAAATCCAAGGGGCTTTTTCTCAGATACTTACTATGGGCACCTGGTTGAGGGCCTGCAAGTTAATCTCACAACATTTTGGGGGCCTTCCTATGACTGGGCCCCATGCAGTTTTTCACTCTGATTATCATCTGCACTGAGTCACCAGCTCCTCATCAATTACCATTCAGGTTTCCCACCATGGCTCTAATTTCTCAGGTAGCTTCTTCTTGTGAGTCTCAGCTCAGGTAAAGAGCAACCTCTTAGATATGACTGTCAGTCTCTCCAATCCTGGAGGCAATAGTTTGCCTTTTCCTCTCTTCTCTTATGGATCCAAGAAAAGTTGCTGGTTTTTCAGTCTGTTTAGCTTTATTACATGTTAGAAGAGAGTGGCAATTTCTAAACTCCTTACATGCAAAGTTGGAAATCAGAAATCTATTCTAATATTATTTTTTAGAATTAGAAATAAACTATCTAATTTTTATCATAAAGAAATAAACAGGTAAGAAGTTAAAAAGAGAGGGCGCCTGGGTGGCTCAGTGGGTCAAAGCCGCTGCCTTTGGCTCAGGTCATGATCCCAGAGTCCTGGGATCGAGGCCCACATCGGGCTCTCTGCTCAGCAGAGAGCCTGCTTCCTCCTCTCTCCTCTCTCTCTGCCTGCCTCTCTGCCTATCTGTAATCTCTCTCTCTGTGTCAAATGAATAAATAAAATCTTAAAAAAAAAGAAGTTAAAAAGAGAAAGGAAAAAAATAGTTTCCAACTAGTTATTTTAATACAATCTAATGGTAATGTGATTTAAATTGTCACCATTTTGTTAAGAAAGGGTAAGTCAATAGAATGCAGAAAGTCCTGCATATATGAATGGATTCGTTGCATATGTTGGTGGGATTTCTTGTTAGAAGGGAAAGCAGATTTGATATGAATACAGTCAAATATTATTTGAGGAAACTAAAATAAAACAAAACACAAGGAACCTTATTTATAAGATCAAACTATTTTTCAAGGGGCTCAAATGTACTAACTTTAATGTTAAACTAAAAAGATACTTGAAGAAATGTGGGTGATATCTTTTGAAGATATTTGAGGAAAGAAAATCTTTCAAAGCATGCTGTAATCACAGAAAGAATCATGATGGGCACAAAATATTTTCTTAAATGCTAATACATTTATCCTCATAAAACTATTATGAATCAACAAAAAATTAGAATAATGTAGAAGAAAAATATTTTTAAAGATTCATAATGAGTCAGCCTCCAAAAAAAGAAATGTGTATCATAAATAATGATATTAATTTCTTTTCATTGAAATGAATATAAATTTTAAATCTATTACCTAATGCATTTATTTACCAATAAATTGTTAAAGAATATATCATAAATTGACATTTATTTTGGCTGCAGCAATGGATAAAAGGATATCTCATTCATTCCTTTGAGAAATATATTTAGCAAAACTTTCTACAGAGAAAATTGTAAAATTTCCCTAAAAAATTAAATTGATAATTAAACTAGCATTTTTAATAGAGTAGAATTACCTTTTCTTTAAAATTATCTTAAAAGAAGCAAAAGCAATCAGACAAAAAACAGAATCACAAATTAATTTGTGTATGGAACTAGGGGTCATCCTTCTAAGAGCAGTGAATAGAGATGCCAGACATCTGAATAGAAGCAGTAATGGTTGTAGATATGATAAAATCTGAAAAAGGGTAGCTTTCTCACATAATTAGCACATCTAGAGGTGTAAAACTAACTAATCTTCTTTGCTACAACAAAGTATTTTATAGCCTTGAAGGTTCCCAACACTGTTTCCAAGAAGAAAGAAGAGTGAAGGTAGTGATTTAAGAGTCAGGAGAAAAGGGGTATTTGTAGGAAAGTCTATAAGTAAGGTTCAGAGAGAAGTAATCTACGTTGTAAACAAAATGAAAGTGCCAATCAAAGTTTATTGGGTTCAAGTAAAGTTTAATAAAATATATATTTGCATACATAATTTTCTCTCCTAAGAAAAGCATATTAGCTTGGACCAGAGTACCAGCCTGGCCACATGAAACTCCTGCCAGTTTCTGGTCCACTGAAAGTCTCAGTCCAGTCAAATATGACTAATAAAAAATATACCAGCTTCAGCTTAGACTTAGAGACCTGGGAAGAATATCACTTCCTCTCTTATAATTAAGACCAAAAAAAAAAAAAAACCCAAACAAGAAAAAAACAGATAAACTACAAATAAATTTCTTATCTTGAAAGATACAAAGAGGAGAATATACGACAAGGAACTAACTCCAAAAAGGAAGAAAGTCATGTGTAGAGAAAAACAGGAGTGAACATTCACCTACTTGGGACAGACAGCATTAAATACCCCATATTTCAATAAAAGAGTCAGCTAGAAATTTTTAACGAATTTGTAAAAGCTTAGGTTTGAAAACGAGGGTTGCTGGAGGGGAGGAGGGTGGTAGGGATGGGGTGGCTGGATGATGGAGATTGGGGAGGGTATGTGCTATGGTGAGAAAAATAAATAATAAAATCTTAAACTCAAAAAAAGAAAAAGCTTAGGTTTGCTTAGCATCCAAGTGTCAAACTCTTGAGGTCTATAGGAAGAATGGCATCTTTTTTATTTTATTTATTTATTTGAGAGATGAAGAGGGATTTTATTTTATTTATTTTATTTTATTTATTTATTTGAGAGAGGGAGAGGGCAAAGGTGAGAGAGAAGCAGGCTTTCTGCTGAGCAGGGAGCTCAATGAAGGCCTCAATCCCAGGGCTCTGGGATCATGACCTGAACTGAAGGTAGACGCTTAACCAGCTGAACCACCCAAATGCCCCAGAATTGCATCCTTTTGCAGATTTTTCATCCAGAAACCCAACAAATGGCTCACAGGGAATATTAGGGAGCATCTTAAGAAAACGTCCGCTCTGTTGCTGCGGGAGGGGAAAAATTGTTACTGCTCTACTACTACACTTTCCTAAGGAACAGAAGCTTTGATCTACTGAGGGAGGTTATCAGAATCTGCAGCCTGAGGAAAATGGGAGAAAATCATTGGAACAGAGAAGGAATGTCAACCACCAGCAAAAACACCATGCAGACCTGTTTTCCCTATCTCTTCTAAGGAACAAAAAGTCTTAATCGATATGAGTAAAGGCATTGAAAATAGTCAAGAGAACAGTAAAAAGAAAAACTGTACATCTGGAAGAAAGGTATGCAGCGTATCACAGCTGGAGAAGGTGCAGGAACACTCATAAAGGCCACAGCACAGAGTCCCAGGTTGGTGGAGTCTAAATGAGACTTAATGAGAGCACCCAGGTACCTCCCAGCCTCTCAACCCCCATCACAACAACACCAAGTCCAGTAAAAAAGACAGTAGAATGTATTTTGGGAGCTATATAAGATAGCTCTGGGGGTAAAGCGAGGGAAGGTTCCAGAACAAATAGATAGGCAAACACAAGGTGTTATTAGAAGAATTTGAAGTCCCTGATGCACTGAGGGTAACCATAACAACAGAACTCAAAACCAACCCACTCCCCGATTCTTTTAACACAAGACTACACACTAAATGCCTAATACAAGACGAGAAGGAATCAGTAACCTATTGACCATGTGAGTTGGGTTTTTAATTATTTACTTATGGATTTATTCTTTTTTTTCTTTTAAGATTTTATTTATTTATATGACAGAGAGAGAGATTACAAGTAGGCAGAGAGGCAGGCAGAGAGAGAGGGGGAAGCCGGCTCCCTGCTGAGCAGTGAGCCCGATGTGGGCCTCGATCCCAGGACCCTGAGATCATGACCTGAGCCGAAGGCAGAGGCTTTAACCCACTGAGCCACCCAGGTGTCCTCTGGGTTTATTCTTGCTGATATCCTAAAGCTATACCATCATTAATATTAAGATCAATATTTATCCCTATAACCAATGACCAAATAACTGAATCCTGCTTTTCCCTTTTCCTCAATTTTCCCCAATTTAAGTTTGCTGTTCTGCATTTTAAGTTGGATCGAGTTCACAGAGAGTCTCTTCAAATTATTTTCTAAAATTGCTTTCTCTTCTAATGATAAATAGAAATATATTTGTTTTTCCTTTAACCTAGTTACAGTTTTACATATATATTAGAGATTGCTATATACATAGAATACTTCTATAGTTTCTAGCAATGAATTAGTTTTTTTCTTGTTTTTTTTTATATTTCTTAAACATTCAAACAGATATTTTGAACATAGGAAACACTAAACTGATGTTTTTCAGTCATCTATAAGAACTAGGAATCCACACAGCATTTTATATAAAATTTACGTCACTCATTGCTTCTCATTTCTTTTGTCGAAATGATTTTTTTCTGAGACTAACTTTTGGAGAGACCTTCCAGTAAGATACAAACAGTAACTTGCTCAATAACCTTTGGGGTGTTGTTACCTATTGCATTTGATTACACTTCTGATATTTTTTGTTCTTTGGTATTGTTATCACATGATCCCTATTCTGTTTCTTAACGGTTCTGATTTCAAATGTTTTTAATGTGTGTTAAACATTGCTTCATGGTTTCTCCTCTCCTTTCTTGATCCTCTTTCCATGGTGTTAGAAGAGTCACTCAAGGTCTCCTCTTTTATCATCTTATGATGAATTTCATCCAAACCCTGCTGATTTCTGCTATATTGGCTAGGCTGATATTGATGTTCCCTGGGTCTCTGGAATTGACTTCTGTAACTATGTCACATTAAGTCAGATTTGACATCTTGTTTTTCTTTCCTGCTCTTGATATCAACCTTCATCTAAAAGATTAAAGTCTTCTTTCTCTGGAAAATATACCTATTTCTAAAGGCAGTTCTTTTCTATAATCTAGTTCCTTCTGCATTATTTTTGATGATTTTCTTGTGAGTTTGTGCGTGTGGATAATGTCATTTCCTAGTTTCCAGAAGTGCTGTTTCTCCTAGTTTTAATATTTCATTTATCAAAGGGAACCAAGACATTTGGCAATGCTCATTTCCTATCATTCCTCCATATTCTCTATTCCAATATATTAAAAAATGATTTTATAGTATTTATGTGTCTCTTTTCTTTTTGGTTTTAATGCCAAGTCTTATATTTGTTAATTCATGTATTAACTACAAAGGATTTCTTACTATGAATTGTTGGGTAAACTTCAGAGGTTTCCAGGACTACTTTTTTTTAAAGATTTTATTTATTTATTTGACAGAGAGAGACACAGAAAGAGAGGGAACACAAGCAGGAGATGTGGGAGGGGGAGAAGAAGGCCTCCCCACCAAGCAAGGAGCCCAATGCGGGGCTTGATCCCAGGACCCTGGGATCATGACCTGAGCTAAAGGCAGACACTTAACAACTGAGCCATCAGGTTCCCTGGTTCCAGGACTATTTAAAGTTGTAGGAAAATTTTTGTATAGTAGGGCTGTGTGTGATGTTATTTCTTTTAAAAAATATAACATTTATAAGAAATTAAATGTATAGATCTTAAGTATTTTCATTTTTAATTTTATAATATTGACAATCATAGACATTAATATAAGCACCACCAAAAACATGCTAAAAGATATTTCTACCACTCTCAAAAGTTCCCTTGAGCTTCTTTTACTAAAAAGAAAGGAGCTGAGTAATATNCTGGTTCCAGGACTATTTAAAGTTGTAGGAAAATTTTTGTATAGTAGGGCTGTGTGTGATGTTATTTCTTTTAAAAAATATAACATTTATAAGAAATTAAATGTATAGATCTTAAGTATTTTCATTTTTAATTTTATAATATTGACAATCATAGACATTAATATAAGTACCACCAAAAACATGCTAAAAGATATTTCTACCACTCTCAAAAGTTCCTTTGAGCTTCTTTTACTAAAAAGAAAGGAGCTGAGTAATATGTTTTCTACACTAATCATATATGCTACTCATATACGAATTTAAAAAATGCCACTGATTTAAAATTAATACATGGATAATTATTATATTTAAAATTTTAACATTGAATATTGGAAAAATAATATAATGAATCATGAATATTCAACTTTAAATGGATAGGCAGGTTTATTTAAAATCAATTAACCTATTGCTCTTAAATTAATATCACAAATTTCCTGAATTAATTTCTGAAAAATTATATTTGAGAACAGTTGTTAATGTGAACATTCATCAAATAAATTTTCAGGCAAATTTTATTTCAGTGGATCATCATATGTTTAAACTTCCTAATAAAATGTATTAGAATTTAATACATTTTCCATATATATATATATATACACATATATATATATATATATTCTTTTCAGTCCCATGGCAACAACAAAGTAAAAACTTATATTAGAAAGTGATGAATAGTCTCTATATTTCTGCACATAACTCCTGAAATGTTCCATCTAAAAATTTTGACATCAATGTTTATGGTGAGAAAGAATTCCCCTTTTCAGATTTCTCATTTTGTTGTATCTTGCCTTATTTCCAGTATGTGTGATAGACTTAGCTGAAAGGAGGAGGGAGAAGAAGGATCTGTCATCTTGTACTGGCCAAAATCTGGCATGAAGTGACAAAGGTTTGTCTTAAAGATTCTAAAGTATTTGTTTCTGAGGAGTTTGAAAAATAAGTTACTTTTTTCTAACAGGAGCTTGATGTTTATTTTGCCATAATCACTCTTTATCAAGATGCTATTACAGTTTAGGAAGTTAGTTCACCTACTCTATTTTTCTTTCTAAAACTGGTTGTTATGCTATAGAGATGAAACACAGCAACTCCATAGCCAGACTGAATATTTCCACTTCTTCCCTCTCGCCTCTCACCCCTCCCCCAGTAATGCATTAGCACAATATATCTATAAATATATATATATACATGTGTATATATACATATATATATTTTTCTCTTCACTGAAGTTGAGTTGGATCAATTAATTGCTATTTGGGACTAGGTCATTGAAATGATTCTTTATGATTGGAAGACAGTGCCAGAGTAGGAGGACTCCAGGCTTGCCTCCTCCCACAAAAACAACTAGGTAACTGTCAAAAATAAATACCCCAGAAACTGACCTGAAGATTGGAAGAACAAACTCCATAAGTAAAGGGAGAGAAGACATCACATTGAGGAATATAAGAGGTATGGAGACGCAGTTTGGAAGAAAAACAGATTGTTGCTGGTGTGAAAGGGAGAGAGCCAGGGTCACAAAGAAGGGCCAGAGACAGATTAACACATAGGAGAGCACAAAGTGAAAACAAATCCAATTGGCTTGGAAAGGGAGAGGTGCCAAAATTCATGTCTGGCAACCAGTGGGGCATAAAGGCTGTAGTTTTAAAGGTCAGTGGGCCTGGCTGGAATAGAGCCCAAAAAGCAGAGGCAAACAACCTGTGGACATACAGTGGAAAGAATGATCTGAAAGGTGCCTAAGGAACAGAGTGGGGAGGTTATTTGCTCATTTCAGAGCATCCCAGAGAAGCAGCATTCACTGAGAGATTTCTCCAGGAACAAAGAACTGGCCAGAGCCATCTCCCTCCCCTTCATCCCTGAGCATAAGCACAGTGCCACCTATAGAAACCAACACAGCATTGACACTCAGTACCTAACTTGCTTATACCAACCCCATACCCCAGTGTCCCAGAAGAACTGCCCTTCTCAGTCTGGTTGTGGGCCCTGTTCCCCAGAAGTTTGCCCCAAATCCCTGCTCAAACCATGCCTCCTGACTCAGTACTTTTGCAGAGCCAAACTTTTGGTGGTAGTGGCAATAGATCTCATTTCACAAATAGACTAGAGCACACCAAGTAAAAACACACCATACTGAGGCCAGGGACCAAACATTGACCACCACAGGCCAAGAGAGCCTCTACAGATGTCTGGCCTGAAGGGTAAAGTGGCCAGTACAAAATAGCAGAACTCACAAAGCAATGGAAACATACCCAGAAGTGCCAGAACCTGGGAAACAGAAGAAACTACACAGAACACTAAAAGACCTCTTCATAAAGCCGTTACCCTTAAGAACAGGAGATATAGTTGGCTTTTTTTTTTAAGATTTTATTTATTTATTTGAGAGAGAGAGAAGACAGAAGCGGAGTGAGTGGCTGCTGGAGGGATAGGGAGAAGCAGTCTCCCCGCTGAGCAAGGAGCCTGATGCGGGAGTTGATCCCAGAACTCTGAGATCATGACCTGAACGGAAGGCAGTTAACTGACTGAATCATCCAGGCATCCCTGTAGCTGACTTTCTTACAACAAAAATACAGGCACAGAGACCTAGACAAAATGAGAAGACAGAAAAATTTTCCCAAATGAAAGAACAGGACAAGGCCATGTCCAGAGATCTAAGCAAAATAGACATAAGTACATGACTGTTAGAGAATTCAGAGCAGTGATAGGAAGGATACTCACTTGACTTGAGAAAAGAGTGGAAGACATGGGTGAAACCCCTAACACAAAGATAGGGAATAACATAGCAGAAATAAAGGCTTCAATAAACAAAAGGAGACACATGCTTGCTGGAGTGACCAGCAGGCTGGAAGAAGGTGAGGAACAAATTAGTGACCTAGAAGACAGAGTAATGGAAAGTAATCAAGCTGAACAAAAGAGAAAAAAAAAGAATTATGCAAAATGAGAATAGACTTAGGGAAATCAGTGACTCCAATAAATATAATAACATTTGTATTATAGGAGTCCCAGAAGAAGAAAATACAAGGGGTCAGAAAATAACTTGAAGAAATAATAGCTGAAAACTTCCCTAATCAGGGGAAAGAAACAGATTTCCAGAGAACCCCCAACAAAGTCAACAAAAGCAGTTCCACATCAGTACATATGGTAATTAAATTGAAAAAAGACAGTGATAAAGACAAAAAAAATTAAAGCAGCAAGACCAAAGAAGACAGTCACATAAAAAGGAAACCCCACAAAGATATCAGGGAATTTTTTAGCAAAAACTTTCTAACCAAGAAGACAGTGGCATGATATATTCAAAGTGCTAAATGGGAAAAATCTGCAGCCAAGAATACTCTATCCAGCAAGGCTATTATTCAGAATAGAAGGAGAGACGGAGTTTCCCAAACAAAAACTAAAAGAATTCATGACCACTAACCAGCCCTACAAGAAATATTAAAGGGGATTCTGAGTGGAAAGGAGAGACCGAAAGTGACAGCATAAAGGTAGGAAACACAAGAGCAGTAAGAATGAATATTTCTGTGAAAAATCAGTCAAGGAACTAAACAAATAAATGTATATAAAATATGACAAAATATATCTAAAACATAGGGAGGAAAGGAGTAAAGAATGGTTTCAAACTTAAATGACCATCAACTTAATACAGACTGCAATATACAGAAGATGTTATATACAAACCAGATGGTAATTAGATAACGAGAACCATTAATAAATATGCGAAGAAAAAGAGAAAGAAATTCAAGTATATCACTAAAGAAAATCAGTAAAATATGAGAGAACAAAAATGATCAGAGAAAATCTTCAGAAACAATGACAAAACAAATAATAAAATGACAATAAATACATATCAATAATAACTTTGAATATAAATGGACTGAACACTCCAATCAAAAGACATAGGGTGACAGGGGCACCTCGGTGGTTCAGTTGATTAATGCTTGGCCTTCAGCTCAGGTCATGATCTCGAGGTCCTGTGATTCAAGCACCATGTTGGGCTCCATGTTCAGTGTGGAGTCTGCTTTGGATTCTCTGTCCCACTGCCCCTCCCACTCATGCTCGCTCTCTCTCTTAAAAAAAAAAAAAGAAAGAAAAAGAATAAATCTTTAAAAAAATAAAAGACATAGGGTGACAGAATGGATCTATACGCTACCTACAAGAGACTTATTTTAGATCTGAAGACACCTGTAGATTGAATGGAGTGGCTGGAGAATCATCTATCATAGAAATAGTACTCATAAGAAAGTCAGAATAGCAATACTTATATCAGGTGAACTATATTTTTTTAAGATTTATTTATTTGAGAGACAGATTGTACAGGGAGTGGGAGAGGGAGGTTGAGAATCTCAAACAGACTCCCCACTGAGCAAAGAGTCAGACATGGCTTGATCCCATGATCCATGAGATCGTGAACTGAGCTGAAGCCAAGAATCACACACTTAACCGACTGAGCCACCCAGGCACCCTGGACAAACTAGACTTTAAAGCAAAGACTGAAACAAACAACAAAGAAAGAAACTATAAAAAATAAAGGGGACAACCCAAAAGAAGATGTAGCAATTGTAAATATTTATGCATCTAACATTAGGAGCAACCAAATACATAAAACAGTTAATAAACATAAAGGAACTAATCAATAAAAATACAATAATAGCAGTGGACTTTAACATCCTACTTACATCAATGGACAGATCGTATAATCAGGAAATCAACAAGGAAACAATGGTTTTGAATAACACACTGGAAGAGATGTATTTGACAGATATATTCAGAACACTCCATTCTAAAACAGCAGAATATACACATTCTTTTCAAGCACACAAGGAACAGTCCCCAGAATAGATCAGATAGTAGCCTCTAAAATAAGCCTCAGCAAATTCAGAAAGATTAAATCTATATCATCCATCTTTTCTGACCACGGAAGTATGAAACTAGAAGTCAACCACAAGAAAAAAAATCTAGAAAGAGCACAAGTACATGTAGGTTAAATAACATGTTATTAAACAATGAATGGGCCAACCAGGAATTAAATGAAAAAATAAAAATAAATTATGTGGAAACAAATGAAAATGAAAACACAATGGCCCAAAACCTCTGGATTGCAGCAAAAGTGGTTCTAAGAGGGAGGTTTATAGCAATACAGGCTACCAAAAGAAGCAGGAAAAAAAATCTCAAATAAACAGCAAGGTTACACCTAAGAGTGAAAAAAGAACAATAAACAAAACCTAAAAGCAGCAGAAAGAAGGAAATAATAAAGATTAGAGCAGAAATAAATAATATAGAAGCTAAAAAACCAATAGAACAGATCAATGAAACCAAGAGCTAGTTCACTGAAAAAAATCAATAAAATTGATAAACCTCTAGCCAGCCTTATCAAGAAAGAAGACAGAGGACTCAAATAAGTAAAATTGCAAATGAGAGAAGACAGATAACAGCCAATACCACAGAAATACAAACTAGCCAATAACATAGAAATATAATAACACAGAAATAAAAAACATTTAACATAAGAAATTATGAAAAATTCTATGTCAACAAATTAGACAACCTAGAAGAAATGAATAAATTCCTAAAAACATAAATTACCAAGACTAAAACAGGAATACAAAATTTGAACAAACTGATAACCAACAAAGAAATTGAATCAGTAATCAAACCAAAAAACGTAAGTCCAGAACTAGATGGATTCACAGGTGAATTCTACAAAACATTCAAAGAAGAGTTAATACTTATTCTTGTCAAACTATTCCAAAAAATAGGAAAGGAAGGAAAACTTTCAAATTCATTTCCTGAGGCCAGCATTACCCTGACACCAAAATCAGATAAAGACACCACGAAAAAAGAGAACTACAAGACCATACCCTTGATGAACATACATGCAAAAATCATCAACAAAATATTACCAAGCCAAATCCAGCAATACTATAGAAAATCATTCACCAAGATCAAGTGGGATTTATTCTTGGATTGCAAGTGCGGTTCAATATCCACACATCAACCAATGGGATACACAACATCAGTAAGAGAAAGGATAAGAACCATATGATCATTTCAATAGATGCAGAAAAAGCATCTGACTAAGTTCAAAATCCATTTGTGATAAAAAAAACCCTCAAGAAGTAGGTTTAGAGGGAACATCCCTCAACATCATAAAGGCGATATATGAACAACCCATAGTTAACATCATCCTTAATAGGGAAAAACTAAGAACTTTTCCCCTAAGGTCAGGAATAAGACAAGGATGTCCACTCTCACCACTTGTATTCAACATAGTACAGGAAGTCCCAGCCACAGCACCCAGACAACAAAATAGAAATAAAAGACATCCAAACTGATAAGGAACAAGTAAAATTTCAGTATTTGCAGATGACATGATAAGCTATATAGAAAACTTGAAACACTTCAAAAAACTGCTAGAACTAATAAATGAATTCAGTATATTCACAGGATACAAAACCAATGTACCGAAATCTATTACACTTCTATACACCAATAATGAAGCAGCAGAAAGACAAATTAAGAAAACAATCCCATTTACTCCTGCACCAAAAATAAGATACCTAGGAATAAACCTAAACCAAACAGTTGAAAACCTGTCCTCTGAACACTATAAAACATTGATGAAAGGAACTGAAGAAATGAAAAGAAAAGACTCCATGTTCATGGATTGGAAGAACAAATATTGTTAAAATGTCTATACTACCCAAAGCAATCTATACATTTAATGCAATCCCTATGAAAATATCAAAAGCATTTTCGCAGAACAAGAACAAACCACCTTAGCATTTGTACAGAACCACCAAAGAACACGAATGGCCAAAGCAATCTTAAAAGAGAAAAACAAAGCAGAAGTATCACAATTCTAGATTCCAAGATATATTACAAAGCTGTATAATCAAAACAGTATGGTACTGGCACAAAAATAGGCACATAAATCAATGGCACAGAATAGAAAAGTCAGAAATAAACCCACAATCATATGGTCAATTAATCTTCAACAAAGCAGGAAAAGAATATCCAATGGAAAAAAGACAGTCTTTTCAACAAAGGGTGTTGTGAAAACTGGACAACTACATGTAAAAGAACCAAACTAGACCACTTTCTTACACATAACAGAAAAATAAATTCAAAATTGATTAAAACACAATTATCATATGATCTCTCTGATATGAGGAACTTGAGGGGCAGGGTGGGGGGTCGTGGAGAGTAGGGAGGGAAAAATAATGAAACAAGATGGGATGGGGAAGGACACAAACCATAAGAGACTCCTGATCTCACAAAACAAACTGAGGGTTACTGGCGGGTGGGAGGGTAGGGATAGGGTGGATGGGTTATGGACATTGGGGAGGGTTTGTGCTTTGGTGAGTGCTGTGAAAGATGTAAGCCTGATGATTCACAGACCTGTACCCCTTGGGCAAATAATAAAATTAAAAACAAAAACAAAAACAAAAACAAAAACAAAAACAAAAACAAAAAAACATGTGACACCTGAAACCATAAAAATCCTAGAAGAGAACACAGGTAGAAATTTCTTTGACATCAGCAACTTTTTTTCTAGGTATGTCTCCCGAGGCAAGGGAAACAAAAGCAAAAATAAACTATTGGGACTACATCAAAATAGAATACTTCTGCACAGTGAAGGAAGTGATCCAAACTAAAAGGCAACCTACAGAATGGGAGAAGACATTTGCAAATGATATATCCAATAAAGGGTTAGTATCTAAAATATATGAAGAACTGCTAAAAATAAAAAAATACATATATATAAAGAGAGAACTTCTAAAGCTCAAAACCCCAAAACTGAAGAATCCAATGTAAAAAAAGACAGAAGAAATGAATAGACATTTCTTCAAAAAAGAGAAACAGATTGGCAGTGTACACCTAGAATGGAAAGAGGCTAATCATTATTTACCACCAGGGAAATGCAAACAAAAACTATAATGAGATGTCACCTCACACTGTCAGGATGGCTAGAATCAACCATAAAAGAAACAACAAGTGTTGGCAAAGATGTGGAAAAAAGGAACATTCACTCACTATTGGTGGGAATACAATCTGGTACAGCTACTGTGGAGAACAGTATGGAGGTTCTTCAAAAATTAAAAACAAAACTACCCTACAATCCAGTTTGCACTACTGGGTATTTACCTTAAAAATATAAAAACACTAATGCAAAGGGATACCGACACCCGTATTTTTACTGCAGCATTTTTTAGAATAGCCAAGATATGGAAGGAGCCCAAGTGTCCATGGATTAATGAATAGATAAAAAAGAAGTTAAATATATCTATATATCTATATGGAATATTACCCAGTTATAAAAAGAGTGAAATCTTGCCATTTGCAAGGACATGGATAGAGCTAGAGAGAATTGTATGCTAAGTGAAATAAGTCCATCAGAGAAAGACAAATACCATATGATTTGACCTTAAAAAGAAAAAAAAAAGAAAAAAGAAAAAAAGGAGTACACTCCCAGTGATGAGCACTGGGTGATGTATGGAAATGTTAAATCACTATATAGTACGTCTGAAACTAATAAGACACTGTATGTTAAAACTTGTTTTTCCTTTCAGTTTCTTTTTTTTAAAGATTTATTTATTTATATGAGAGAAAGAGAGAGAACAGAAGTCGGGGGAGAGACAGAGGGTGACGCTTCAAGCAGACTCCCTGGGGAACACGGAACCCCACATGCAGGGCTTGATCCCAGGACCCTAAGACCATGACCTAAGCTGAATCAAGAGTTGGCCAAGTAACTGACTGAGTCATTTCAGACTCTATCAATAGATAGGGTATATATAATGCAAATAAAAGCATGTTCAATTTTATTTCTGAGAACCTGAACTAATTTTTATTCATTTTAGTTGTAATTAGGCTAGATAATTGTGTTCTCCTGTAAGAAAGTTAACAGAAATCTACTGTCACTTACCTAACAGTTATATTGAGCTTTTTCTCCTTGATTTGAAATGTCCCACTTCTCATTCCTACAATTCCTTAATCAAAAGCAAAAATATTTTATGGTCTTTTTCTGTATTTCTTTTTACACATAGGGTGCTTTGCAAGCTATAACCACTATTATTCCCTTCAATGGCTACAGCTAGACATTTAAGCTAATTCTTGTTTATCAAATAAGAAATTTCATTTTTTCTTATATAAGTTCTTTCAGGAAATGAATGTGATCTGATTTTATACTGGCAGATATTCATTGATTTTTTTATTGGTGGTACAATTTACTATTTTAGCACCTAGAGAAGCCCTAGAAATAATGTGGAATATCTGGAGAAGTAGTTAAGTAAGTACTTTGAGCTGATAATACTACTGTACTGGGTATGAAAGCATATAGCTTCCTAATACAAATAGGGATATACTAAATCTATTTAACCAAATAAACCAGCATAATAGTCCCATAGGAAGGAAAACCAGTTGACTACATTATTTGCAAGAATAGATTACCCAATGATTTTGACCTAATCTGATTGGCTTTAGATTCACATGAATTGATGTTAAACAATGACAAAATGTTCATTTCATATGGTTAATTTAACTGGAAGTAGAACATAAGCTGAATCTTAATTCAAAATCAATATTTTAAAAATGGTGGCATTCTCTACTATGTTCATTTGTTTCAACCACTTTTAAAATGCTTCCTCATTGGCAACAATCCAGATTAAGAAATATATATCCTTGGATTTTATGGCGTACAAGTTGTTCAACTGAGGTTTACTTCTAACACATGACAGCATTAGGATTAAAATATGCACACTTTAGCATTGACTTTAGGGTTCGCTGAAAGCTTTAAGTAGATAGGAAAGTTAAACTATGATGCCATATCTTCTGGATGTTATTCATGACCAAGTAAATCTGATAAGCAACCCCACATTACAGACAACGTTTTCTGATACCTTCTTATAGTTTATATTAGAGAGCCCACAATGTATTGTCACACAATTTATAGTCCTGGAAGAATAGACACTAAGGGATCAGATATACAAAAATGTGTTATGAACTATAATTACATTTTCTGGTAAGGTTATAAATTAAGAATGGTTAAAAACAAGCATACTTGTGAAGAGGGTATACATTCTAATACCATACTGTATACTGTATTTCCTGTCTTCTGAGGGAAAAGATGTCCAGACAGGACCATAAACAAACAAACAAACAAATAAATAAATGTTTTTTGTTTTGTTTGCTTTTTATTAAGCTACTATGTGCTAGACACAATCTCACGTAAATGTCTTACCAATCTTGCCAAGCAAGTTGAAACAAAGCAGAACAAAACAAAACCAAGGTTCAGTAGCTTTAAGTAAGTTGTTCAGTATCACACAGCTCATTTTTGTACCATCCTATATTTTCTCATAGTACTTAATTCCATTCAGTCAATTACTAAGTTGTAAATTGTTACCTAATGTCTGTGTGCTCCAGCAGGATACAAACTCCATGGCCACTTTGTATTCCCCTGAATCTAGCCTCCTATTTGCTTTTCATAAATATTTTTGTGTAAATGAATGGCTGAGCTCCTTCAGGGGGGTGGAAAGATGGATCAAAAGTAAATAAGAAAATATTATTGAGAATTTCAGCACAGTTTAATAGGATGGGGCTTTCCATAATATTTTTTACAAATCCAGGCATCCTAAAAATTTCCTCTATTATCTATTTTAATTCATTCCACATGTTAGCTTATTCTCATCCTATATTAGGTTCCTGTAGCTGCTGTACTAAATTACCACAAACCTGATGGGTGAAGACAACTGCACTTTATTGTCCTTCAGTTCCGGAGTGCAATTTATTCTCTTTCAGCTCTCCTTCAGTCTGAATTCCAGTGTCTCTGGCAAGATTCTGCTCCCTGCTGCTTCTCGTTTCTGGAGGCTGCCACCATTCCTTGGCATTCTCAGCTTATGGCTGCATCCCTCCAATCTCTGTGTCCATCTCGTAGCTGTCACTTCAGTGTGTCTGTGTGTCAAAACTCCTTTGTTTCTCTTTCATGAGGACATTTGTGATGGATTTAGGAGCCACCTGGAAAACCCAGAATGATCTCCACATGCCAAGATCCTTACCCATACTGCAAAAACTTTTTCCTTCTAAGGTAACATTTACAGGTTCCAGAGATTTGAACTTGAAATCTTTGGATGGTCATTATTTAGCCTACTGCTCCTTCCTTACATAACTCATCATTAAATGTTTAAAGGATTTTCCCTTTGCAGATTCTGGTTCAAGGGCTTAAGCTTGCAAAAACATATAAACTGAAGTTGCTAAATATAAAAGTCTGTCTTTGGACCACCCAGAAAATTAAACTGGAAACAAATTCATTTCAGTTTAAAAGAGTTAAGGATGAGAGTTTGGAAGAGCATGGGGTGTTTTCATTTATGTCAAATACAGTATGAAATTTCACATTATATCTTACCCTATCCATTGTAAAATAAAAATTTGTGGACATATTAGTAATTACTGTTCATGACTTCCCTTAAGCTCACATGTTACTCAAAATGTCTTATCCTTATTTCTGACTTGTGAAATAATTTTCATTTCTGACTCTATTAACCTTACACTGAGGAGAAAACATAGAAAGAAAATTGACTAAAGCAAATGATTGACCTATTTATTGGCTGGATAAATCAAAATACAGAAATTAGGTACTCCTCAATTATGTCTTAACTGAAAAATAGAATAAATTGTAATATTGCTATTTGTAAAACAAAAGAGATAATGGATTGAGAAACAAGGAAATTTACTGGGTTAACAAAATGAGATATATAATACAGATGGCAATAATCTCATTGAGATTCTCATAAAATTAACTGATTTTTTAATAACATTTTAATGTCCATTATTGGTAAATTGCTGTTCTGAGGCTTCTCGGGCAGCATCCACCTGGGTCTCTTGGAAAGCCTGCTCTGCATGAAGCCAGCTGCCATGAAAGAAGTCCAAATCCCTGAGATCACCATGCTGTGAAGAAGTCCAAGTTAGAGAGGGCTTCTTGGAGAAAAGCCATGTTGAAAGAGAGATGCCTGACTACCTAATGTGTCCATCCATCCCAGCTCGATATCAGAGATGGGGATGAAACAGCCTTCAGATGACTCCAGTCCCCCTCATTATCTTACTGTCACTTCAGGAGGGACCCCAGCTGAGAACTACCCAGCTAAACCCAGTTAAACTCCAGAACTATAAGAGATTATAATAAATGGTCACTTGAAGTCATTTAACTTTTGGGGTTGTTTGTTACATAGAAATAGATAAATAAGATACACCCGCTTTTTACAGATGAAGAAGTTGCAGCTCAGAAAATTTAAGTAAATTGCTCAGGGTCACATAAACAAGTAATAACGTGGAATTCAAACCTAGCTTTTATCATTCTTATACATTTTCATGACCTCCATATCCTTCTACCACCTTTAGGTGTTTCAGATTTCTCGCTTCCTTGCTCTTCCACTGTTAGCATCCTATTAGGGCCTTATCAGGTCATGAACTAGTTTCCTCCTCTACACCCTCTTCTCCCTTTTTCCTTCTATCGCTTTCTTCATGCTCAGATTATGATCTTCATAATAACAGTAACAGGTTGCAGTGAGTAAGTAAGAACCAAATGCTAGTCAGTTAGCATATAACATGAGTCAAGGAATTTATATCTGTTATTTCATTAAATATTCTCACAAGACATCCTACACATTATAGTCAAATCGTCATCACTAACTTCTGCATTTAATAAACAACATATTGCAAATAAATTTCCTTTCCCTTTGGGTTATATGCCATATTCTCTAGGTTACTTTTATTATGGAAGAAGATGAAAAATAAACATGGATATTGAGGTAATTGCAGGTGGTGACAAGTGCCAAGAAAAATAAATAAATAAATGGAGCGATGCAATAGGGAACATTATGTCTGAGGCATCATGCTTTCAGGGGACTACCTAGGGTGTTTTGGTTAGATAAGTCTTCTCTGAGAAGGTAGTAATCAGGCTCACTTGGATGGAAAGCGAACTCACCAAATGAGCTCACCAAATGAAAGAAGGAAATGAGCTCACCAAATGAAAATCATGGAGAAAAGTGTTCTAAGCAACGATAAAACCAATGCAAAGACCTTGATCCTTAAAAGATTTGAGAAATTCAACAGAATAAAATAATGTCTATTTGCTTGGAAAGTAACAATTAAGGAGAAAAAACTGTTTAAAAAAAGTGGATGGGTTAACGGGGGCTGATTTATGTGGGATACAGCAGTGACAGGGAATTTGGCTTTAATTCCAAGCATATTAAAAAGCCAATAAAGTTATTGAACAAAAGGGTTGGCATGCTATGATTTATAATTGTTATTTAGGAGGACAAATGCAGAAGCAAAGATAGCATTAGAAGGAGAATCTTGAATTGTTGAGGTGAGAGCGGACTGGAACTTGGAATCAGGTAATATCCATGAAGATAAAGAAAATGGGTATCAGGTTCTACAGGATATTCTGTTTATTTGTGCCTGAATATGTATGGATGTATGTTGATAGGGTTTTTTGTTTTGTTTTGTTTCGATTTTAATTTAGAATACATTGAGGTCCAAGGAATGATAACAGGGGTTGGCCGCATGAAGTACTGAATCCTAAATAACTCCATTACACTGTTTTTGCCCTGGATAGACTGAAAATTTCTGGGATTACCATGGGCATTCTGGCCTCTGTGGGATGCCCTTAATTGAATGACCCTGAGATTTCTCTTTTGTTACAATCGATGAACAGTTAAAGCCAGACTCATCTCTCACCTGCTCCGTAAGTACTGGACATTCTGCCAGAGGATCGCACGCCCCCTCCGGCACTTAGATGTGCAGTGAGGCTGGAGCGAGATGGCCTCGGGGAGGAACGCCCTACCCAGGCTGTTCAACCATCACGGAAAAAACTCTGAAATATGGTTCCCAGGCAATTCAGATCCCCACAAGGAATTCCTTAGATGACAAAACACAAATTGGTCCTTTCTGTCAAAGTATGTTAAGTCCATTGAATGGAAAAAAAAATTTTAAAAGATAAAAGAAAAACAAAGAATCTCTCCTTCTAAGGATAGACCTATAGCTTGTAACATTTTTTTCTTTTCCTTTCTTTCTTGAATTTGAAGTGGAAGATGCTAGTGACTGATCAACCACAAAAACTTCCATCAACGAATCCATCCGTTTGGAATTGGTTAAAATATGGAAGACATGAGTGCATGACATAATGCTGTTAAGTGGGAATGAGAGATTTGTTTAGTTAAATATAAAAAAGTGATTTTTTTGATGAGCATCTTCGTCATATTTTGTTTGAAATAAAGGAGAAATACAGTTAACAAATGTTACTGAATCATAAATACACATTTTTATAACAAGAGTATCAATCATGATCTTCAATACTTATTTAGAAAAAGACGTGATATATATAAAAAATGGAAATATTATGCAGCCACAAAAAGATGAAATCTTGCCACTTGTAATGACATGGATGGAGCTACAGCATAAAAGGATAAGCAAAGTAAGTCAGAGAAAGACAGATATCATATGACTTCATTCATATGTGGAATTTAAAAAAACAAACAAATGAGTAAAGGGAAAAAAAGAGAAGCAAACCAAGAAACAGACACTTAACTATAGAGAACAAACTGATGGTTACCAGTGGGGGGAGGTGGATGGGGAGACGAGTTGACTAGGTGACAGGGATTAAGGACTACACTAGTTGTGATGAGTACCAGGCATGTGTCGAAGTGTTGAATCACTATACTGTACACCTGAAACGAATATAACACTGTATGTTAACTAACTGGAATTAAAAGAAAGACTTAGGGACACCTGGGTGGCTCAGTTGGTTAAGCAGCTGCCTTTGGCTCAGGTCATGATCTCAGGGGTCCTGGGATCGAGCCCCACATCAGGCTACTTGCTCAGCTAGGAGCCTTCTTCTCCCTCTGCCTCTGCCTGCCACTCTGCCTGCTCATGTTCTCTCTCTCTCTCTCTGATAAATAAATAAAATCTTTAAAAAAATAAAAGAAAAACTTAAAAAAATGAAAATAAAGGAATTTCAGTTTGAAGGAGTGTGACGTTGTAGTCAGTACAACTACTCAATTGGAGTGACAACCTACATGAAATGACAAATGACATGGGCTGACCAAACCTCACTGAAATAATTCAGAAGAACAACCAAATATCCAGATCTGACCCTGCTTGCTTATCAATCATTTGTCGACACCTCTAAGATACCTGCAGATTTCCATGCAATTATGATGAATCTATCCCCTTCCCCATTCTTCATTCTGCAAATTCCTTTAAGATAAAATGAATTTTATCTTAACTCTCATTCACCCTTTAAATAGTTCTTGATTCCTCATCCTGCTACCCTATCCTGCAGGTGGACATGGTTTCTACATTTATTAAGTGCTACTGTCCAGGTGCATGATTGTAAGCCAGGCTAGTATTGGCCTCAATCCACACGAAGTGCTTGGGGAAGAAGTAGGCCATTAAACTACTTTAGCCTCAATGTTGCTGTCTTCAGTGCTTACAAATACTTACTGCCCATATATCCAATGTATCCCTCAATGTGTCCCCAGCTATCGCATGTGTATGTTCTGGTTCCGTAATTAGATTACAAATCCATTAGGGACAAAAACCATCTCCTATGTTATGTTTTTAAATTCCCAATGTATATAAACACAGTGCCCTACACATGGTTGCAGATAAAAAAAAAATTGACTGAGGATGAAAAAGAATTACAATTAGATATTTATATCCCTGTCTCTTTCACTAGCTTAGATAAGATCTGTGTTGAATTAATTCTTATGTGCTTTTAACTCCTTTCTCAGATCTTACAACTAGTAAACAGTACATGTTTCCTAAATTTAATTATATACCACATCTTAAACACAAACATCCTTTTTAAATAAACTATAGTTAGTAATGTGTATAAATCTCATATTATTACAATTTAGTTATTTGTTATATCCCTTTCTATTTTCAACTGTATTTGCTTTACTATTGTTTGTTTTTAAATTACTTGAGAAAGGGTGAAAATCTGTAACTTCATGTGTAAGTTTTCATAACACTTAAAGGTGTAGTCTGCAGTGATACTACTCGGTATCTATAATTAATCAGTTGATGAACTGCTTTTCTCTATAAATTTTGGTCAAAGTGTGTATGTTTCACAAGAATATGGTGCATACAAACCAAGAAACTTGAGCTCTCCCTGGAAGAATAATCTATGAGTCTGAATTTTTTTAATATCTTTTTATGATTTGGGTATCTCTTTCACAACCTTATGTTTCTCTGTTTACCTAAACACTTAGAAGAAAATACAAGATTTTTAAATTCAAAAGAAGTATTTCTGAGAAACAAATCATTTAGCCATATTTAAGAAATTAATAAAAATATAATATACCCGATTCTACCAAGTTTCCCACAATATTTCTCAGAAAAATGATACTTTCACTATTTTCCCTAACTGTAAGGAGAACATTCTGTTCCCTAACTTCGCCACGCTTAATTCTTAGAGAATGTTTTTTTGCAAAAGAATATAAAAGTAACTAAAGCAAAATAAAAAAGTAACAAAAAATTACATATGTTAGCTTTCATTTTTTTTAAAGTATGGTCATTTTAAGATGATACTCAAAAGTTTCAATTATATGAAATTAGTTCACCAGACCCCAAGTGTAGATATTATCCAACTAGGCAAATACTATGATCCAGATCATTGTGGCTTTACTAGTTAACCTTCAGTTGTTTTCCTCATAATCAAAAGGATTCCAATATGTCAGATTACAAGGCAGTGCAATGGATGACTTATCTCTTATTCCTGTTTAATATGATGCATGCATAACACAAGTTGGCTTTAAAGTTGGGTATTTCATAGAATGTTATGGAATATAATATTATCAGAATTATAAATGATACCTTAAATATGATCCTTTTTATCCACCCTAAGCCAATGTTTTCATTTTAAGAGGATCCTTATCTTTTCTTGTCTGACTTCTGGCATTAGTAGTTTACTAATAAGATGCCAGTGTTTGTAACCACAGTCATCTCTAATTGCTCCCTCATCTACTGCCCAAACGACCTTTTTAAGCCAAAGCTATTCTCCTCCAGTGCCTCACATTTATCAAGGTTCTTAGGCTGCTTTCCCTGACATCCCATTCAATACAGATGCCTCTGCCTTGGTACAATTTAGGCCACTGTGCATATTTCTATCATTTTATTTATAAGAACTATTTAAATTACAGACAAGAATAATCCAACAAATGAAGATGTTCATTTTCTGAAAATGCATACACCTTCAAGACAAAATACTCAACAATGAAGCCAAACAGAAAATACTAGGCTGACAATGACATAGGTTTCTAATATACTTGAGTTATTTTCATGAATACAGTAATTTCAAGAACCCTAATATAACTTGAGCAGAAATCATAGTAAATTCACTCAAAATTCTGGAGAAGTTAGTAGATATTGCACAAATGTATATTCATTTCCCAACTGTTTAATGCATCAAACATAATCACATGCTCCTTTTAAATGTATTTTAGAAGCAAATTTACAGTTTTATCTAATAAATCTATATTTGAGAGAAAGTACTTCACTGTGACTTTCTGGAAAATTCATAGGCAGGTTTACAGGACACCAAGAAATAATATTTCTTTAATCTTATCTATTGTTTCAATTAGCATATCAACTCATTATTGAAGAAATGTTTTATTGTTTAGTACATATCCCCTGATGGATTAATCTATGTGGTCACATAGAAACAGGAACCAGATTATAATTGTTATTTGCAATTTATTCATATTTGATACTTTGCTACTTTTGTGTTGCGATTACTAGGTTAGAGGTGAAACAGTTTGAGTGAATTTTTTATGCTTTACCTGGAATGACTCATAGCTTACAACTCAGAGTTAATAGGTTACTGAGCCACTTGATCAAGTAGTCAAAGAAAACTAGCCTCATTTGGTAAGTAGTTATTGATTAAATCAGTTAAAATTTTTTTGTTAGTGTTGTTACAGAAAATAATATCAAGGAGTACACAGATTTGTGTTTTCTCAATTAATCATTCAAAATTTCCATGACTTTTACTTATATTTCTATGATATCCACTCCTATATTTATAGGGAGTGAGAAAAGCAAATCAATACTTTAATACTTTTAAATTTTTATGTAATGATTAATTTTATGTGTCTTGGCATTATGTACCCAGACATTTGGTCAAACATTATTCTGGGTGTGTCTCGAGAATGTTTCTGGATTAGATTAATATTTGAATTGGTAGATTGAGTAAAACAGATTGCCCTGCCTAACGTGAGTGGGTCTCATAATGAGTTGAAGGGCCATATACAATGAAAAGGATAAGAGAGAATTTCTTGTACATGACCGCCTTTGAGCTGCAACATCGACTTTTTTGATTCCACCTTCAGATTTGCACTGAAACATTTGTTCTTCCTGGGTTTAAGCCTGCTGACTTTCAGACTGGAGTTACATCATTGTCGCTGTAAGTTCTCTACCTTGCTGACTACAGATCTTCAAACTTCTCCAACCTCTGTTAATTGTTTGAGCCAATTCCTTATAATAAGGCTCTTCCATATACATAATTACAGCCTCTTGGTTCCATTTCTCTGGAGAACCCTAGTACATTCTATATTTTAATATAAATGGACTTCAGTAAGCTATGTCTGAAATGCACTTAAGAGAAGAAATTAAAACTATGTAAATTGACTTTTGCTCATTTTTTACATTTGTTCTTTCTTGCATCATATATTTATTTATTAATTAATAAGCTAGTACTATGTGCTAGTTATTGTCTAAAGCACATGAGATGCTGTAGTGAACAACAAATATCCCTGCTTTCATGGACTGGGGAAGTTAAACAATAAATAATAAAGATACTATATAAGTAAATTATTAGTACATTGGAAGGGGATTAAAAGAAAAAGAAATGGAGAAAAAGAAAAAATATAGAAATGCTGAGGGAGGGTCAGGGGGATGGGGCAAGCACAGTTAGCAATTTCACAGAGATGTCAGAATGGTCTTTCTTAAGAAGGCAACTTTGGAGCAAATCTTGAAAGAAGTGAGAAAGAGGTAATCAAAGAAGTATCTTGGGGAATAGTATGCCAGATAGATGGAAGAGCCATTTCAAAGTTTCTGAGGTGAAATATGCTTTATATATTTGAGAAAGAATAAGGAAGCCAGTGCAACAGGGGCTAAATGATTTAAGCTGCAGGTGAATATGAAATATGATATGGATACAGTAACAAGGTGAAGAGCTCTCCAGAGCCTCGTTGACCAATGGCAAAACAATGGCTTTTGCACAGAATGAAGTAGGAGAGTATTTTCAAGGTTTAAGTCACATGAATGATGTATCTAAAGACTATTTTAAAAATAACACTCTGGCAAACATCTTAAGAATGATCTGGAGGAAAGAAAGGACAGAGCAGTTAACACAGTTAAATGTTATTACGGAAAATTGGGGATGATGTCAACTCACAGGATAACTACAGTTGAGGTGATGAGAAGTGGCCAGATTCTGGGGCATAACAAAAGGGAATTCATGGCCTGTAGAACGTGGTCCATGACAAGATTCCCAGGGGACTCTGCCAAATCACCGGCTTGAGGCACTGGAACTAGTTGTCATCAACCACCATAGTAAGAATGTGGGTAAAGTAGGTAGAAGAAGAATGGAAATTCAGGTAGGGAACTGTTAGTTTGATTTGCTATTAGACATGAAGTAGAGATGTTGAGAATGTAGCTGACTGAATATATGGGCCTAGAATTTGGGAAACCTATGTGATTTGGAGTTATACATTGGGAATTGTCATCCTATAAACTGTATTAAAAGCCATAAACCTAGACAGATTTCCAAGAGAATCAGTGCAGACAGAGAACAAAAGGGTATGTGAAAATAAGCCTTGGGAATAAAAGAAGCAGCCATAAAAGAAAAGGGGAAAACACCAACTGGTAAAATAGTGGGGGAGATCAAGAGAATCTGGATACTGAAAAGTCAGTGAAGAAAGTGTTTTGTGGAGGAGAGTGAACCATTGTCAAATGCTGCCCGGAGCATTAGAACCAAGAATTGTCCCTTCTGTTCAGCAATGTGCAGACCACTGGCAACCTTTATAAGACAGTTTTAGAAGAATAATAGGATTGAAATCTAAGTGAAGTATGTCTAAGTGCTGTGTATATATATTTCCATCACTTGTTTTATTAAGTTAGGATGACAACAAAAGTTTATACCAATGAAATTAAAGAGTAAACTGCTGCTTACATGGACGGATTTCTTGTATCTTTAGCAACATAAATAAGCAATAGAGATATATTTCGATTTCAAACATACTTTGTAATATTTTTTAAATAAAAAAGAAAAATACTGAAAAAGATTTTCTAGTTATGGATTTTGTATTTGCATTATGTGATGAAGAGTATAACTCACCTTCGATCGAAGAGCTTTATGAACCTATATGGTCCGCAAATCTGTGGCATTAATTCTATTCTCATACATGCTCCAAAATGGTATGCCCAGGCTTCAGCAAATTATTATTGAATGCAGTGGTAATCAATACAGTAAACTCAATATCCTCCATTATTACATCAATCTTGATTACTTTGTTCAGGTAGTTAGTAGGAGCTGGGTGAAAACAAAATTGACAGACACAGAAACATAAGAGAGAAAAAGATAGGGATACTCCTAAATTTGATCAAAGATATTTACAGTAACAAGTTTGATATACATGATAAGATAAAACAAAAAAATCATAGTTTGAAACAAATGTAGTAATTATTGTCACATGAACTTAGGTATAAAACTAATTAAATTTTATCATGTGCTATATATCTTGTGATTTGCCATACCAGTATATGAGCTACAAATATCAAGTAATATTTCTCTATCTTAAATATATAAAAAGATAAAATAATTCTAATATTCTTTAATATTGTACAACATAGCTCATAAAAATCAAACAAAAGTATTCTTTAGGATGATGATCATATGTTTTAATTCTCACTATAAATATTAAAATGCAGAATTAAGCACTGATATATAGAATCAAATCCACTCAGACTGGCAAACACCACATAAGCAGATAGTTTTTCCAAATACTATTTCATACAGCCAATAAAATTGTGCTAATTACATAGTCCAGGACTAACTGATCTTTTTACAAGTTCTTGAAAGAAAGTTGACTGTATTGAAGCACTGTATTTTAAATTCAAGAACATATTTGTGGCTTAAAAAAAGCACTCTACTTTTATTTTACCTAAGTATATGTTTCCTAGTTTCATTAAATATGTTCTTTCAACAACTTTGAAAACATTACTTTATTAGAAACATACATGTATTTTAATGATGTCATCAAATTTCTGGACTTGTTATGATTTATTTGACATTGAAAAATAGTATCTTTCCTATATTAATTTTTCTAAGATGATTTTATTTAGATATATTAATTAGAGAAAACACTTCTAAAATTATAAATGTGCCATTTTTAAATATTTTATTATATACTTAATCAAAATCACACCTTTATGTTTCTCCCTGAAAATCTCCATCTTTCTTTCTTTGCTTCACTGAATACCCTACAGCTTCCCAATGGGAAAATAAATAAAGCCTCTAATAATGAATAATTTCCCAAGGCGCATCTTGCCTTGATTTGGAATACTTTTAATGAAGGCAAGAATAATCAGTCTCCACTGCGTTTATCAAAAGTTTGGAAATTTCCACTAAATTTTTTTTCCTTTTAAACATATAAGTGATTGCATAGGCTTCCTGTTCAAATTGGTAAAGTTTCTTTTAACTATTTGAATGATATGTTTTGACAGAGAGTCTCAAAAGCCTTAATTTACAGGCAGGTTATGATCAATAATGGTTAAGATTATGGTGAGTGAAGGCTTACTGATTTCCTTCTTGCTTGTCACCCAGGGCTCTTGTGAGTGGTTTCCTTTTCTATCACACTTGTCTAGAGAGGATGTGTTTTAACTCCTCTCTGTCCCTAATTTTTTAAAAGAGATGGATGGAATATTGGCTGTGTATGAAAGTTTGGTTAATTTTATTTGCATTCATTAAGATGTGGTTTATTCACTTTACAAGGTTATTTAGACAGAGGGCAGCAAATTTGGGGGAAAAATCTTATTTATACACACCAACACTCATATTTACACAAATACAGTGGTATTTTAGGTAACTCATCAAAACAACATGATGTGGCCTAAATACTATTTTATACCCTTAAATTGTAGTGAAATTGGAATTATGTATAGTGAAGAAGAAAGTGCCTACTAAAGGGGAAAGATAAAACAAACAGAATTAATGTCATTTCTATTAACTGATTTCCTTAATTAATATATCCCAAAATACTTGGAACACAGCTTCTTTCTTGAGAACATGAGCTCTGTGGGTTATATAACTTCATTTTGATTTGGGTTGATATATGAATATATGATATAATTTTCTATGGAAATGATCAAATTACTGAAGATAATTAAATGGGCATCTTCACAAAAATATTTGCTTATTCTTCTAGGTGTATACTCATTAATTTCTCTAATTTATGTATTAATATTTCCACAGGTACTGAACCAGTGAAGAGTGTGACTTAATAAAGATTGTGTTTTATCTTCTTAAAGTGGTTTTACTCTTAACCCATTTCTAGTATTCAGGATTTTATTTTCTTAATGATTACCCCCCAAAATGGCAAAAAAAAAAAAAAAGGTCTGTGCTGTTGCTAGCCAAATAACATTGTATGGGAAATTAAATTATATATATATATATATTATTAGATATGCATAGATATATAGATAGAAAGTATATATATGGTTATATAGTAGATGTAGTAGATAGATATAGATATAGTACATATAGTTACATAGTATATATATAGTTTATATATATTAGTAGAATTTTCTAATAGAAGTACATATTTCTAAATATTAATAAAAATTTTCATTAGTACATACATAGATATATCTATATATATGTAGATATCTATATATAGTTATCTAGTAGATATATTAGATACATACAGTAGATATCATATATATACACACTATATATGGTTATATAGTAGATATATATATAGTTAGTATATATATTAGGAGAATTAATTTTCTTTGTTTTTTTGTAGTTTTTTTAGTGTGGCTACTAGAAAATTTTAAATGACATATATGGCTCATATGTGTTGTTCTCATTATATTACTAATGGATACATTGCTCTGGAGCATTGTTTACAATGGCATTATTAATGCTAACAATGCTGAATGGAAAATCATAATGCAGCAATACAATTACACACATCCAATAAAAATACCTGTCAGCCTTTTAAGTTTCTTGTAAATGATAAGATCTCCTGAGGTTCCTGTTTCATTTTCCCTGGAACCCGGGGGAGCCACACTCATTATATCTGTCATGTGCAGTGACAGGTATAGTTACAGCTGCAAAACAGTCTTCTTTTATATCTCTATTTCCATGTTCTCAGAACGAAGAATATTTCACCTTCCATCTGCAAATTTGCCATTATTTTGCTTCAGGCCAAAAGCTTTATTTTATTTAACTTTTCAAAAGTTATCAAGGGTGCAAAGACATACTTTTTTTCCTTTGCCAAATATTCTAAATAAGATAATTTTATTAACTCAATTGAAATATATATATATATATATATATATATATATATAATGGACAATACGTTTTTCACAATGATAAGCATGGCGTTTATCTTCCAGTGACTTAAAGATCAACTTAGAAATACCTCCATTACTCGAAATCCAAAAAAGCATGCTGTGAATTTGCATCAGAAATCTTAAAAAAGTTAATCAGGCACTCATTTTTACTTAAGATGATAGAGAAAGGTCACAATTTGACATAATTCATTGTTTTGTGCTTCTGTCCATAACCAAGTAGCTGCTATGAGAAGCCAAGTTTAGAAACCACACTTCAAGTGAGCAGTAATGGAAATTATTCTGCAACCCTCCCCCACCCCCCAGACCATTGTGTCTTTGAAGCGTGTCTAAGTCTAGAAATCCTACTTCTTTTCTTGCATAATGGAAAGCTCCTGATAAGTGCTGGCTTGAGAAACCCGTAACAGTTTTTTTTCTTCTTTTAAGATGATGGCTGCAGGGTTTGTTTAGAGTTCATTGAGTTATTCAATTCTTACTCTGATGAGAATGGACAAAGGCTCAGAAATTTTAGTAGTATTTTCTTATGGTGTTTGGGGCATCACACATAGGCAAGGATGTAGCTTCAGTAAGAGAATTTAAGAATTACTTAAGGATTATGACATTAGCCATATACAGGTTCCTGTACAGGCATTCAAGTAACATATCTACTGAGTGTTTATTATGCACTTTCCCTGGGAAATACAAGGTTGTAAAACGAATAGTCACTTTCTAGTTCTAGAAGTATGGGAACTAGCATACATTATAAAACTTTCCCAATTGCAATTATTAAATGGTGGATAAAATGCAATTAAAAAAACCCTTTAAAAATCCATAATTCTGCTGCCAAAATATCAAGGACTTTCAAGGACTAAAGCAAAGAGAAAATAATACAACCCTGGGAGGTAGACAGTAACAAGGCTAATACTGGCCTTCAGGGTTTCCGTTCTCTTAGTAGGAAAGAACTGTACATTGATACTTTTTTTTTTAGGGTTTTTTTGCATTTTATCATAATGATGATAGGCTACATTTGAAAAGCAAAATGCTGTCATTTTGAAAATGGCACTTTTCAATAAGAACATCTTAATATCAAAAATGTCTACCAATGTAATAATCAGCCAGATGGAAGGGTTTCCCTAAATATTCTTTTGATTTTACACGACTTTCAAAAACCTGAGCAGCATTCATATAGCAACTTATAAATTCTGGTTCCATGTGGATAATGTCCCTGAGCCTTCCAACATATAATTTAAAATCAGCTTAGTCCCAGATGATATGGGGGTCCTTCGTGTCAATCAATCCTACACAGATGATAATACCGAGAATTACATAAAAGTTACATATGGACGCTCTTGAATTCATACGTATGAGCAGTTATGGGAATGAGTAGGGCTCTATGACACAGAGAAACTAGTAACAAGCTGTTACCACCTTTGAGGGTTGAAGTGGTAAATAAGAAAATAATGTGCACAGAGAAAAGGGGCCAGTGAATGGGACCTCAGTCTTGGTGTTAAGCTACCACAGAGTCAAGGTCCTGAAGATGGAAGGAAAAGGAAAGGTAGAGCTTACCTCTTCCACCTTCAGTCCTCCAGTTTCTGGCTATAAACTCCATCAAGTGAACCCACCCTGAAGACAGCCAATAGACTTTCTGAGATTCTATGTCTCTCTTTATTAGCAGAGGGATGATTGAACTATGAGGAAGCATGATATATGTAGATTCTTCATTGAAGTAAATGGCCATATTATAAACATTATTTATGTTCTTCATTTTAAGATGGACAAGATCATTTAAGACTGGAGATCATGCTTTCTCCCCTTTAGTAAATTACAGCCTTTGTGTACTGACATGCAGTCTTCAGCAACAGGGAGGATCAAGGACAGAAACAAAGGAGCCTTTTTCTGTGCAAATACTGTGCTACATTAAGTGAAGTGATGACTTTGTTTTCTTTTATGTAAAAACCAAATCATAAAATTAGAAGGCCAAGAAAACAAATGTCCTATGCCAAACAGAACGATGCATTTCTTATTGTCTCTGATTATATATAGATAAAGAATTTGTGGTGTTTCATCAGTAAAAATGTATGCTGGAATGCATTAAAAAATTTACAAGGCACAGTAGGTATAATGAGGTTATAAAAATGAATAAAATGTGGTCCCTTTTCTCTCGCATTTTATGATGGGGAATAATACACATTCAATAATGTTAAGACATGATTTGTAAATGCTGAAAGAGATATAATGACACTATTGGTAAAAGCACATAGGAAGGTAATTTATTTTTGAATGGAAGTAGCCAGAGAGGCTGGGGGGTGTGGTGGGGAGTAGGTCTCGGGTAGAGAATGGAAGATAGAGCTAGGGAGATGCATTATTACACAGTGAGAGAATGGATGGAAAAAATAACACAGGGGTGGAAGCAAGTAACTCAGAAGAGGTTCAAAAATTTTAATATTTTAGGGTGCCTGGGTGGCTCAGTAGGTTAAGCCGCTGCCTTCGGCTCTGGTCATGATCTCAGGATCCTGGGATCGAGGCCACATCGGGCTCTCTGCTCAGCGGGGAGCCTGCTTCCTCCTCTCTCTCTGCTTGCCTCTCTGCCTACTTGTGATCTGATCTCTCTCTCTGTGTCAAATAAATAAATAAAATCTTAAAAAAAATTTTAATATTTTAATCGGAATGTGGGGTACTTTTTTCCATATAGAGGAGATAAAGCCAGAAATGGAAGTTGGGGTCATATTTTAATGGATCTGAGTACCATATTTAGAAATTTACTATGAATAATGAAATTTTGTAAGGGTCTAGCAAGGTAGCAGTGATATCAAAATGATCAATTTATTAGAGCTTCTAATTTTAGATGACTTTTATATTATTTATATATACATTATATTTTAATGAAAAATGGGAAAAGTGTAAGATAAAGAAGCTTGAGTAGGAAAACACTAGGTGCATAAGTATGATTTAATCATTTGTAATAATATATCTATAACGATAATGCCTGTACTAAAAGGAATATATTCCAGTAAAGTCTTCATTATATAAAACTTCATTGCTAGAAGTTGACATAATTCTGAAACAGTGGAATAATCCCAGAATGTGGAAACACCCCCACATGTGCCTTGGTAGATGTAAAGGAATTATTAAGCCCAGTGTCATTATTTATAAACTTGAAAACTGCAAATTAACAGGTAGTGATTTTCAAAGGGGAAAAAAAAAAGGTACACAAACATGTTAATCATAAAATGAACAATAGCACAGGCAATGGCCAGATTAAAAAAAAAACCGAATTGATACTTTAATGCTATTTCTTTTCAAACTTTAATGTGTACAGGAAGATTTTTTTAAATATGACCCTGATTCAGTAATCTGGGGCAGAGCCTGAGATACTGCCAGTGATTCTATAAATGAAGCTGATGTTGACAACAGAAGTATCACTCTTTGGATAGCAAATCTTGAGACAACATCCTTTAACCTTCTCCTATTTTATAACCCTTATTTCCTCCCACTAGCATAATGATGACCTTGATTTTCCTTACATCTTAACACCTAAATATATCTCCCCCAAACTGTGTATGTGCATATGGATTATTTTGTATCTTCCAGTTTTGAAAGGTATATACATGAAATAGGAGAATTTTTAAAGATTTTATTTATTTATCTGAGAGAGAGAACAAGAGAGAGCACAAATTGTGGGAAGGGTTAGAGGGAGAGGGAAAAGCTCCCTGCTAAGCAGGGTGCCCTATGCGGGTCTTAACCACAGGACCCTGAGATCATGACCTAAGCTGAAGGCAGACACTTAATGGACTGAGCCACCCAGGCACCCCAAAATATGAGGTTTTTAATCACTTACTACTATGCCTTAAAGGTTAGTTAAAACTGCTTCTTTTATTACTCTGCTGTATATTTTTCTATTTTATGATTATATTACAATTTATTCATCTGTACTTTCTAATGGCCAGAAAACATATAAGCAGCAGCAGTATTATTACTGTTAAAATTCTTATGCATGTGTGCAAGGGTATGTGTGCAAGGATTTCTCTAGGGTAACATGGAGTCTGACTCCATTTCTGATGTTTGGGGACAGCTTTTAAGCCTCTTGCTCCCTTTTTCCCTTTGGCTCACATCTGGGAAAGTTAATAAGAAAACCCAGGTGCTGGTGGGACCCACAAATCCTCCCCCTGACTCCACCTCCTAACCTCCCTCAAATTCCCAGTCTCTTTCCTTGCTCCCTTAGTCACTGTGGAATCCACCCGAAGAGGCCGATTTACTCTGCCTAAAATACCTCATTTTATGGGAAACAAAACCTTTTTTTTAGAAAAAGATTTTATTTATTTATTTCTCAGAGAGAGAGAGATTATAAGTAGGCAGAGAGGCAGGCAGAGGCAGAGGGAGAAGCAGGCTCCCTGCTGAGTAATGAGCCCCATGTGGGACTCGATCCCAGGACCCTGGGATCATGACCTGAGCTGCTTAACCAACTGAGCCACCCAGCCGTCCCTAAAATGGAATATTTTAAAAATATTAATCAGCCTTATATAATTATTTATTATCATTTGTAGCACTTTTTTAGCAATGTTCCTCATACATTAGATATTAGTGTCTATTGCTGGACATTACTATTACTTTTAAATTTCAATATTTATTTGGATTTATCCACATACTTATTAATCTCTTTGCTTTTCATCCTATTTTATATCTCAAACCTCCCATCTAGGAGAAATTCCTGAATTATATCCTTTACGATCTCCTTTATTCATAAACCTTGTCTGTTTTGCCTAAAAATTATTTTATCTCACATTCTTTACTGCATTTTTCAGTGGTCACAGAACTCTGTTGTGAAAGATGTTTTCAAGACATACATTAAAAGTTTTCTTTTGGGGTGCCCAGGTGGTTCAGTCCGTTGAGCGTCTGACTCTTGGTTTCAGCTCAAGTCATCACCTCAGGGCTCATGGGATTGAGTCCTGTGTTCGGCTCTGCACTGGGCATGCAGCCTGCTTAAGATTCTCTCCCTCTGCCCCACCCCCAACTTGTATACCACCCCACAAATAAATGAACAAATCTTAAAAAAATAGTTATCTTTTACTAAAGGAAAGAAGGAAGGAAGGAAGGAGGAGGAGAGAAGGAAGAGAATATCTGACCCACAAATCCTGAACTATGTACCATCTCACTACAGAAAACATTTGCCAGCTCTAAATTTACTTAATTTGTTTGGATTCATTTTCTGGTCCACAAATTTTATTTTCCATAGTACCTAAACTACAGTTTCAAGTGTCACTGTATTTTTGATGCCACTGGGAAATACATCATTTCCAAAACATACATTTGTTTTTTTCATATATAGTAGGTCTTTATTTATACTTTTATAATTCCTTCCTCGTGTTTTTCAATGTTTTAAAAAAATTGATGCAGATCTTATTTTCTGAGTTTGTTTTTTTCATAATCATAGTGTCTTCTTTCCATAATTGTATCTTTGAGGAAAAGAATACAACTGAATTTCTCCACAGGAATATTCCCAACCTGGAAAAATAGGATACTGAAAGTTTTACTGAAGCTTAATGGGCCATATGAGTCATACGAATTTGCAACAAAAAATTTCATGAAGACTAACTTATGGTTACAAATTCTCAGGGCAAATATATTCTCCTCCATTCAGTGCCAAATTCAAGATAGAAAATTTCCCTTAATGTTTCCAATATTTTTTCATTTACTCTTGTCATTTATTTTAGCTCTTTTTGGTGCCAGGTTTGTGTAGTACCAGCTCTATGTGGGCATAAACAAGTTTTATATTCTGTCTTCCAAATTTTGTGTAGCAATCAATGTTTGCAAGACAAACTAGACTGAAATCTTCAAAATCAAAATATCTCCTAGATAAAAATACCTGCTAGATCAACTGACTCATCTGTAATGAGTGCATTTCTTCAGGTATGGATATATTTTGATGTTTCTTAGATCTTTATTCAGTAGATATAATGATCCTCTTGCTTCCGTATTTTAAAATCATGCCATTTCTTCATGATTTTAATTGTCATACATTTAAACTATTTGTAAAAGTTACTCCCTTTATTTCAAATTCTTCTCGAGCTTGTCTCCTCTTTTTTTTTTTTCTTTTTGTGGTAAAGTTACTCAAAATAAGAGTGGGCTAACTTCATAGCTGAGCACCTATAGGACTATCTCTAAATAAACTCTTCTTATTAATTTTATATGATCTTTCATCAGAACTTGACATTGTTGACTACTCCTTTTTCCATGGCTACTAAGATACCGTCCTCTTTTTATTTTCTTTCTTACTTTCTCTTTTTTGTGTGTTTTTATAACCCTTTATCAACTACGTGATAGGTTTCTTACCAACCACTTAATGTATAAGAATCGGTATGTTCCAATGATCTACCTTCTGCTCTTCAAAATATATTCTTTTTCCCCAGAAAGGTTTTTTTCTATTTCCGAGGTTCCACATTTTATTTTATTGTTAATACCTTTCATAGTGGTGACTACTGCCTGAGCACCAGGCATTTGTATCCAACTGCTGACTAGATTTGTCACAAAGATTTCTCCCTCTGTTCATGCACAATATCCCTTTTAAAATGTCCTATTTTCCCATCTAGATCTTTTTTAAAGATTTATCTATTTAAGAGAGAGAGAAAGAGAGAGAGAGAGAATCTCAGACTCTCCGCTTCTCCCTTGAGGAAAAACTTCAAAATGCTTTTTATTTTTATAATTATCTAGGTGTATCTCCCATCAATAAATATAATGTATAATGCTAATTGCTTATTTTTAGATTTATTTGTATTTTGTCTTTTTAAAATATTATCTCCAAAAACAATATACGCCATCTTATTCATGTAAGACATGCACTGTAATTACGAAAGATAAAAAAAAGCTGGAAGTCAGAAATAATCATGTAAAAGTGTGGGAGCTTGTGCTTAACACACTGAAAACCCTTTCAGGACGGCTCTTCGCTGTTGTTCTTGTTGCTGTAGTTTTGCTCAACACACTGAAAACCCTTTCAGGGCGGCTCTTCGCTGTTGTTCTTGTTGCTGTAGTTTTGCTCAACACACTGAAAACCCTTTCAGGACGGCTCTTCGCTGTTGTTCTTGTTGCTGTAGTTTTGCTCAACACACTGAAAACCCTTTCAGGACGGCTCTTCGCTGTTGTTCTTGTTGCTGTAGTTTTGCTCAACACACTGAAAACCCTTTCAGGACGGCTCTTCGCTGTTGTTCTTGTTGCTGTAGTTTTGCTCAACACACTGAAAACCCTTTCAGGACGGCTCTTCGCTGTTGTTCTTGTTGCTGTAGTTTTGCTCAACACACTGAAAACCCTTTCAGGACGGCTCTTCGCTGTTGTTCTTGTTGCTGTAGTTTTGCTCAACACACTGAAAACCCTTTCAGGACGGCTCTTCGCTGTTGTTCTTGTTGCTGTAGTTTTGCTCAACACACTGAAAACCCTTTCAGGACGGCTCTTCGCTGTTGTTCTTGTTGCTGTAGTTTTGCTCAACACACTGAAAACCCTTTCAGGACGGCTCTTCGCTGTTGTTCTTGTTGCTGTAGTTTTGCTCAACACACTGAAAACCCTTTCAGGACGGCTCTTCGCTGTTGTTCTTGTTGCTGTAGTTTTGCTCAACACACTGGAAACCCTTTCAGGGCGGCTCTTCGCTGTTGTTCTTGTTGCTGTACTTTTGTTTTTAAGAAGAAACATGTTATAGGCCTAAAATTTCAAATAAAGTTAACCAGCATAGTAAGACTGACTTTACTATGAGACTAGATAATGAAAAAGAAACGCGAAGATTTTTCAGGCAAGAAAGAAATGTTTACTGTGGAATAAAAGAAGTCTTTACATTTACAAAGGATATATAGATCAGAAAAAAAAAATTGGACTACCATATGACTCTTAAAAATACCTCTTCAAGACTCTTAAAATTCCTTTAATCTGTGGATAATCATCATGGAAGTTTGAGATATTTACAAAGTGAAATATATATCCATAAAATAACATTTTTAACACAATATATTGAGTTGCAAAGATTTTTAGGAATGCTTGGGTGTTATAAAATTATTATGTGAATAGACACATCCTGTCACATAAAACCCTTAGCCTTATTATCAAAAACAGAAGACTGTAATTTAAGTGTTGTATTTGTATTTCATTTTGCCAAAATTTTTATGAACTGTCATCTATTACATTTCAGACAGGAACAGTTAGCAGCTAAAATAATTAATTCACAGTTCTGACAGGCAAAAGATTTGTGGCTTAAGCTGTCCAACTGTCCAATTGTCTTTACATAAACAGAAAGAAAAACAAGGAATAACCCTCCCAGACTTGAGTTTAATATATTTTCAGTTCACTTACAAATAGGCTATATGTGCCTGCATAAAACAAAGATACTCAAAATTATTTAAAAAAAAATCTCCAGCAGATATGGTTCCTTTATTCCAAACTTGCATTTTGTCCATATAAAGGTCCTTAGATCCTAATCAACCTTATTTCTCTGGGCCATTTAGACCTATGGGCATGATAATATGAGAATATGTTTATAAATCTCTATCAACTACTGCTGCCTTGTTTCCATTAACTCTTGCATAGTATTATAAAATTAAAATGCAAAGTAATGTTTTTCTCCCCTTATCCTTAAAGAGATAAAATGTTTCAGGTTAAGTCCTGGTAAAAAGAAACTGACCTTGGATTCAGAAAATCAAGATTCCAATTCAGCAAAATAATGTGAGCGTTTGTTTCCTTCCTTCCTTCCTTCCTTCCTTCCTTCCTTCCTTCCTTCCTTCCTTCCTTCTTTCCTCCCTCCCTCCCTCTTTCCCTTCCCTTCTTTTCTTTTCCCTTTCTTTCTTTCCTTTCTTTTTCTTTTCTCTGTCTTCCTTCCTTCCCTCCCTTCTTTCCTTCCTTCTTCTTTCTTTCTTTCTTTCTCTCTCTTTCCTTTCTCTCTCTTTTTTTTCTTTCTTTTTCTTTCTATCTCCTTCCTTCCTTCCTCCCTTCCCCTCCCCCTCCTCCTTCTTTTTTCCAAACTATTGTTGAAGCTCAGCTTAACTGAGGAATGAAACAGATAATGCCAGGAAGCTTTTATGTTGGAAGCTGACTCATCATGTTTCCTTTTATTATTAAATCATAGACCGAAATAATATGTGGGCAATCTCATGGTGAACTGAAAATCTGTATCTTTTACATGATTTTCTCAATATTCAGAGTTTTCAAATTATGTAAATATTAGATTCTGACATATCATTGTTACTTTGTGTTTAAATATATATATACATTTCAACATTAGGACATTGATACCTATTTTTTTTTTAATTCAAAAATAGAACAAACTTTGAAAGGAAAAGCTTCCTACCTCTACCTCAGTATATTTGCTATGCATATCCAGGGATATAATTTTCCACTAAANAGAACAAACTTTGAAAGGAAAAGCTTCCTACCTCTACCTCAGTATATTTGCTATGCATATCCGGGGATATAATTTTCCACTAAATGTGTGTGTGTGTGTGTGTGTGTGTATAAAATACATAATAATCATAATTAACAGAATAATACTCTGTAATTGTCATGGTGATTTCTCAAAGCAGAATATATATAGAGAATATCTTCCTTTTTAATATATGCTCAATAGTCTATTGCGTGAGAGTATCATAAATTGTTTTAAATAGTTTTTTTAACAGATTTTATTTATTTATTTGACAGAGAGAGAGATCACAAGCAGGCAGAGAGGTAGGCAGAGAGAGAGGAGGAAGCAGGCTCCCTGCTGAGCAGAGAGCCCGACACGGGACTCGATCCCAGGACCCTGAGATCATGACCTGAGCCGAAGGCAGAGGCTTTAACCCACTGAGCCACCCAGGCACCCCAAGAGAGTATCATAAATTATTTTATCCAATCACTTAAACATGACCATTTGAGTTTTTTCAAACTTTTTATTATTACAAGCAAGGCTTTAATGAATAATATACACGAGTTAGTGCAATTATTCTCTTGGGGAGAATTGTTGGAGTTTAATTATTTTGTAGTTTTGATTGTTATTCCTAAATTGTCTCTAAAAAGGTTTTGATGAATTATACTCCCACCAATAATAAATGAGAATGCCTATTTCTGGCCAGAATTGAGTACTCTGCATCTTTTTATTCTTTCTGCAAACTACCAGAAAATTACCAATAACTACTTTTGTTTAACTTTCATTCAAAATATCTTACCAATTACATATCATGAGTTTGAGCTATATTTATCTATTTGTAGTTCCTCTTCTATGCAAGAGAATAACTGTATTTCATAAGCAAAATTCCCTGGGACTATTCAAGATTGAACCAGTATTTCTATGAGTGTCATGGAGGTTAAGGAAAACCCCTGTATAAATTCGCATTGCATCACAGGATTGCCAGAGCATATTTGAGGAGTGAATGCCAGGTTTCAGAAGCAAGGGATGCAGTACTTTCATTGACTTTTTGTTTGTTTGTTTTGTTTTTAAATACAGCTGCTGTAAGTAGGAGTCAATGTGAAGGAAAAGGAAGAATTGAGTAATGTATTCTGTATTAAGCCTTTAGAAAGTTCACTTTTGCATCAGATGTTTATATCTAGAGAATTAATAGAGTCAAGATTAAAAATACCTTTCATGTTGCTACATGAAATGCAGATTAAAGGAAGTTGTCTCAGTTTTCATATTAATAGTTTGGGGAAGAAGAAAATTTTAAATTGCTACTTTTTAAAGAGATCTTAGATTTCACCTTTAAAGTGTTCAGACTTTACATTCCTCAGACTGGATGATGTGTTTTTGCCCAAGGGCATATGAATGTCACTCCCTCAGAAACCCATCAGTGCCAGGTCTAAAACGGCCAGAGGAATTGCTGCAGGCAGGGCAGGCTGCAATATCCATGGAGCTCTTGCTGCCTTCACAGCTTTGTGGGCTGAGGGACTTCCACCAACATCTGTGTGTTATGCAATGACAGTACCCCCACTGGCTGCCTGTAGCTGTCCAGCAATAATTCAGAGAATGATAAAATATTTGCACGTCACTGCAGGATTTTAAAGTCCCATATACCCAGATCTATCAACCCCACAATATATAGCAATATGAATGGGGCAAAATTATTATTTTAATTATTAAATTGTAATGGGTGGATCAATCTATTGGCAATTACAGAGCTTACTGGTTGTTTTCCCAATTTACTAGCTTTAATACTGATGCTTACACCTACACACTTTCTCAAAATACGTAAAAGTCAAGCACTTATTTGAGACTGAAGAATTTTCTGAGGCTGCCTTCTTTGGTTTCCAAATGGCAAGTTGCAGATTGCATGGATGAGATAGTCATATTTAGACCCTAGAATATTTTCATGAGGAAAATCATCTCAAGGCTGTGATGTGCATACAAATTTTTTCTCAAATTATTATTTTTTTAAATAAATATTCTTGTCACAGTATCAGTCTGAAAAGAATTTTTAATGAAACTGGGCAGGTGGAGTAGACCAGCCAATCTATTAGCACGGGACACAGTGTGCCTTTTTGTTCTTACAGATTTAAGTAAATTTTTTAAAATAAAATATAAAAAAACAGTTTTAATGCTATTGCCAACTAACTTATGATTATTACCAGAATCATCAGATAACTTGGAGTGAAATGAAGACTGGTTTGAGTAATTGGATAGAACAAGAAAACTGGATAAGACAATAAGCCACAACAAAAGGTAGGATGCCTGGTATTATTTACTAGAAAAAACTCCATCACTCACTCTTTGGTGGATTTAAAATAATCTGGAGAAAAACTCATAATATATAGGGAACTATTGTGTAGATTTCTGCAGTGAAATTGGAATCATGGTTGGAAACTGAAATCATAATGATTTGCAGGGTGTCACTGACTTAGAGATATCCCAAGGGAGAAAAAGGAAGAAAGTCTAAAAATGAATTAATCTGGAATCAAGTTATAGCATTTGTTGAACTTATATTTCCTGCCACTTAATACTTGCTGCTGTAGGTATGAATGTAAGGTTACACTAAACAGTTCTCTGGGGTTGGAGAAGGATTAGAGATGTAGGACCTGAGATTGATGAAAGAAGCCACAACCTCTCCGATAATCTCTGCATCTGTCACAATCTCAAATGTAGCTATTCCTATGGCAAATTTACATGGCATTATTTCTGAAGAAAACTGTGACGACCTTGTCATGGGGACAGATGGTGTTCCAAAGTCATATTCTTTTCATCACTAATCTAACTACATGATTTCACTTTGGGCTCGGTTTTGTGAAGAATAAGAACAATTTTTATATGTAAAGGGTATTTTTTACTTTATGGAAATAGAATAATTTAACTTAATGTAACATAATATAAAGGCATTAACAAAATGAGTCCACTTACAGTTTATATATATTCAACGATTTATTTTATCGTCTTGTAAATACAGTGTTCTATTGTCCTGGGATTGATGACATAACACTTCAAAATTATTTATGCAATTCCTAACTTCTGGGTTTGTAGGTAGGAGTCTATATATAATAGTTTAGTCATTAATAATATCCATTACGTAGTTACAATTCCTTGGTTCAAATCATGGCTCTACCACTTACTAGGTGGCTATTATTAGATTGTTCCACTTACAGAAAAGGTTTTTATATAAATGGCATTGAATTCTCTTTTTGTTTTTGCTTTTTTTCAATGTATATGCTGGATATTATTTTAACATTTTAAATTATTTTAAGTGATCTCGTGTCTTTTACGTTAGTCTTTGTAGATGAGTTGAAAGAATGTTAGAATGATATCTCTTAATAATTATATTAGTCACAACAGATGTTGTCAAATCTTGGAATGTCCTGTTGTTACCACTGCCTATATCAAATGTGGCTCATGTTTTCATTCATATTGAATGCTCTTCTATTGGTCTCTATATATGCTATTTTATATTTAGTGTACTATTTCATTATATTATGTATCTTAAAAAAGCAGTAACTTACTACATTATATAAAACCAGACATCTCAATATTACTGTATTATAAATAAAATACAGTCCAATAACTACCATTGGTACCACTATTACACCTACTACTATTACGATTGCTTTCACTCATACTCTGAACAGCCCACATTTACTGAATGTTTTCCATATGATCAGAAGGATCCTAAGTGCTCTGTATTTATTAACTACTTTAATTTTTATAATTACACAATGAAACATTAGAGGCTCTGAACAGTTAGATATCTTCCACAAACCACAAATCTTTTATGTGTTAGAACCAAAACGTGTAATCTGACAAGTCCTCTCCAGGCCAAAACCTGTTTCTGCATTGCAAGGGTAAAGCTTCTCTGACAGGAAATCATTAAAAACAAGGTGAGTAATCCCAATTAAATATCTTGAGCTTTTTTTTTTTTACCTTTTTCCTCCTTAATTCAAATATTTGCCACTTATTTTTCAAAAGTGTTCCCTTTGATATTTTACTTCTACTTTGATCGCATATTTAATTTTGTTCTAGTTTGGAGCTTTATTTGTTTATTTAAAGATGTTTGTTTAGTTGACAGAGAGTGTGTGAGGGAGGGAGAGAGAGAGAGAGAGAGAGAGAGAGAGAGAGAGAGCACAGGCAGAGGGAGAGGGAAAGGGAGAAGCAGACTCCTCTGAGCAGGGAATCCGATGCGGGGCTCGATCCCTGCACCCTGGGATCATGACCTGAGCTGACAGCAGATGCTTAACCTACAGAGCCACCCAGGTGCCCCAGTAATCAAATACTTTTATATTTTCCCAAAAAATACATTTATCATGTAGGAAATTACTTATATGTTTTATTTATTTTCATATATTTTTTAATTTGAAATGGGACCTAAAAACGTTTGATCGCACTTTCTCAAATTATTGTGAACATTAGACCTAACTTCAGTACCTATTCACCACTTTTTTTTTTCTTCCTCTTTCATTGAAAACACATAAAACTAATTTTTGGAGCCATCTGCTAATGTGTCTTTAAAATATTTTCAATTTCCCAGTCATTGCACAAGAGCAGAAAGTAGCTTTTGATACTAAACTAAAATTGGTGATTTATGAAATGTCTTCTATGAATTACTTCCCATATGTTGCAAGTGTTGAAAAATATACTGAGAGTTTTAAACTCACCCACAGAACTTTAAGGACAGGAAAATACATCTAGTCATTTCTCTAACTTCCTCCTGGGCCACAGGCTAACCATTCCAGACAAACAAGAATCCATCCATGTCTAAAGGATCCTCCAGAGAAGATTTCTTAATATGCCCTGTAATGCTTTCACTCTTGCTTTTAGGAGAATCTCCTTACTGCTAACTTCGTTGCTATTAGTCAAGCCTGCTCTTATTGCTCTCCTCTCTATGGAGATGAAGAACAGCTGGCCAATATCTTCTGTGTAAAGACGTTTGAAATTCTAGAATACAGTAATAAAAATTCTTCTTTGCCTTTGACTAACATTTTCTATGATGTATTTGAGACTTTAATATGTTTTCAGGGTGCCCATGTGTGTTCCGAGTTCTGGAACACTTTTTTATGAAGCCCACATATTTCTATATGAGATATTGCCTGAGCAGCTAAGAGAAATAAACAAAATTGTTTTATATGATTCTAATATATCATTTTTTCATTTGTTTAAACATGGCTGTCAGAGACATGAACCAACCAGGTAGAGCTCATATTTAAATTTCTTCTTCATGTCTGAAAATAAAGGGAAGTGAAACAGATCGCCAAAAAGTATTACTTTATGGTTATACCAACTTTATTTAAAAAATAGATTTATTTGGGAGCCTTATCAAATTCATCCATGAGCCTGAAATACCTTGACATAGATTATTTCTTTTAACAAACCATTTTTAGTTATTAACAGGGCCTCATAATCTATAAGCTTGGTTACAGCCCCTATTTATGTATACAGGTGTTATTGGCCCTGGTTTCTGACATAAACAGCAATTTTATCTTGGATTTGTTTGGCAAGGGCTCATGAAACAATAGGTCTAAAAATAAAGGAGGAAAAAAAGGAAATAGAAGCATTTATACTAAGTACACTACATCATCCAGTCAGGAGGATGAACTGATTTTTTTTATCCCTCACACATAGTCAAAGTCAGGAGTCAGGACAAGTTTTCTGCAAAAGGCAAGATAGTAAATACTTTAGGCTTTGCACACCATATAGTCTTGGCTATGGCCACTCAACTCTGCTATTATAGCACAAAAGCACCGACAAATTGTAAACAAATGCACAACTGTGTAACAATAAAACTTTATTACAAACACATAAGAAATACTGAATTTTTCCCATGAACATTAATTCATCAATTTCTGTTCCTAGGACAAAGACTGCCAAGACCTGCCTCTGCATGCTTGGGTTTTTGTTCCCATGCTTTACAAAAATCTCTTTTCTGGTAAGACTCTCTGAGGGGCTAATCCCTCAAGAAGAGAATTAAACTGGAAATCCATGAAACTGCACCTCTGTCTCCTGTGTTGGCATCCTGGACACCCAGAGCAGGCATTTTCCTCACACATCCTGGCTAACGGGTCTCATGACCTTAGTCTCAGTATGAGATCCCTCTACCTAAGTTTCCTACTTTTCATTTTTCATAGTTTAGAACAAAACCTAAGCTTTCCCACCATAAGCCTTCCAAGAGACCAGAACGCTCATCCCAAATTCTATCTTCAGTGACTCGTAGCTAAATGCTCCTCACAAATTCCATTACTCAGAGGCTCAGACTAAAAAAGACAGACTTATGTTTTCATTTTTTCCTACTTCACACAATTCATCAGAAAATTGTGTCAACTATCGTTGAAAATACATGCACTCCTCACCGTGCCCAGGTCCCTCCTGGTTTGAGCATCATTTCTTCTATGGATTATTAAATCTACTATATCACGCCAATCTAGCTTTAATAGAAAAATTATATAATTAAAGCCTATGTTTGATCACATCAAAGTCCCCCATGAGTCCTCATTTCAGCCAGAGTGAAAAAACAAGGCCTTTACACACCTGGGTGGCTCAGTCAGCGAAGCATCTGCCTTTGGCTCAGGTCATGATCTCATGGTCCTGGGATCAAGCCCTATGTTGGGCTCCCTGCTCAATGGGGAGCCTGCTTCTCCCTCTCCCTCTGCCACTCTCCCTGCTTGTGCTCACTCTCATTCACTCTCTCCCTCAAATAAATTAAATCTTAAAACAAAACAAAACAAACAAAAAAAAACAAGACCCTTAAAATGGCATGCATGGCCCCAGTGCACATGACCTGTGCCACCTCCCCACTGTTATGCCTTCAACTTCTACCACTGTCACGGGCTTTTGGATTCCAGCCACACTAGCCTCTCTGCTATTTCATGACTACACTAGGCACACTTCCAACCCTAGAGCATTTCCTAGACTTAATTATTCTGCATGGACTGCCCCCTGCATCCACTCTTCTCTTAAGCAATGGCATCACGCCTTTCTCTTTTTTTATATAAATTCCACATTCCTTAAGCCCTGGCCTGGCCCGTTACTTATTACTACAACCATCCCTACCATAACCAACTACTCCATCTCTCAGAATAGCTCTTATCTGCTCTTGCATTTTTCCCTACATATCAATCACCACCTTCTATCATATTATAAATTTAAATTTTTATAAGCTGTACTTATCATTCTTGACTTTCTCTAGCTATTAAACCTCAAACTCCTGAGGGCATGAGTTCGGTGTTTTCTTCCCAACCATCAAATGCAATGCAGGACCAGACTGGAGATAAACCTCAAAAATATGATCGTAAGTAAAAGAAGCCAGACACAAAAAGTCACATGTTGCTTGATTCCAGTTATATGAAATATCCAGAAGAGGTAAATCGATAGAGACAGAAAGCAGATGGGTGGCTGCCAGGAGCAAGAGGAATTGGAAATTGACCGCTTAATGATACAGAGTTTCTTTGTGAGGTGTTGAAAATGCTTTTCAACTAAACAGGGGTTTTACAACTGTCACTGAAGAGTTTACTTTAAAATGGTTAATTTTATGTTATATGAATTTCACGCCAATGAAAAAAAAAACTAAAATAAATAAGTAAGTGTTTCTCTACAGTGCCTTCACCAACGGAGACCCTTACTAGTAACAGTTCATGGGCTTCAGGAACAGACTTGGTGCAGCCTGAAGCTGAGCACTCCTGGAGAGACAGTGTGGACAGTGATCAGAGGGCTGGATACTGAACGGGCTCTCAGGGCTCCGACTCAGCCTGCAGATGACCCTGGGTTCAGTTTACCACGTACACTTTGCCTCAGTTATTTCTCTCCATCCACAAAACATGATCTTTGAGCATTAGGACTCATCATAACTATAAAAAGTTGTGAAAGCAGGAAATACTTCTAATTATTATTCTTATATATCTTTCTTAAAAGATCATTTATTAGTTTTAAAGTTACACATTGCCCATATCTCTGTTGAACTAATTCCTTTGTGTGTATTTAGAAGGCAATAGTTCCCATCCCACTTCACTACCTAAAAAACGTGCCCTCTGTAATAAATTAAACCTGTCAAATGAAAACTAAAAAACAGAGTGATATCAGCATTACTGCAAATGTTCATCCAGCTGCACCCAAATCTATCACAAACATAGATTACTCTAAATTTAAAAATTTTTAAATCTGCTGAGACCAATTCTGGACCTTCTGCTACAAACAATGGAGGACGGTGCCTGCATGATTTGGTCTTACTGATATCTCATAATATAGTGATGGCTACTGTCCTACCTTTTGTCCTGCCCGTTGAGATGTTCTTTCCCTTCTTCTGTCAATGGACACCTGCCTTCCAGTTGCAATATAGCTGTCTCGCAGTTTGAATTTCAGTCCTCTCCCCTGGAGCTAACACCTAAAAACCATGACATTTGTTTACCATTTTGTGGTAAATAATAGAAAATGGCTCATTTGACTGTAAATCAGTTAAGTAATCAGGGGGATCTAGTGTAGGGCTCGAAGGCATAGCAGATTCCTGTTCAGTTATGATGGGAACCCTCAGGGATGCCCTGACACATGGTACTGAATACACCACTTCTACTGGGAGGAGACATTTTCCTCCCTTTTAGGATGTTGTTCTAACATGACCCATCATATCACGAGCTTTTCAGGTCTTAAAATATTTTTGTGTCCTTCCAGAACAGAAACGATTTCAACTGAAGTTCAGTTATAAGCTAGCCATGGCCTCTCAAAGGGAATACGCCTACTGGCAGACTCGGGTGATTTACTAATACAAAATCCTCATGGTCACCACTGGTTGGCAGTCATGGGCTTTTGCCCAACGCTCCTGTCTGTATATGTTGCTGACAATTCCAGTCTCGTTTGAACATCAGAGTAGTGTGATCCCAAAGAATCTACTGGGTGATAGCTTTCTGAAGCTCTCAGAGAGCCTGCATTTGTCCAGAGCATCACAGAAATCCATTTTTTTCCCTCACAGTGTTGTTACAGGAGCTGCTACTACAATTTCCAGGTGTGACAGGTGATGTCTCAACAAATCAAACAACCCAGTCAAATCTTATGCCTCTTGTTCTGATTTCAGAGCTGGCGGAGACAATAACCTATTTTTAATTGTTTAAGTAATCTCTAAGGCTCTGGCCTCTGTTATTCTTCATAATTTTAACATTCATTTGGGACCTGTACTTTAGCTCAATAGCCACTCCCTTGTGGTAGAATGACTAACTGGTATTTGAAATTCAGTTTTAGCTTAATATTCAGGTTGAGATACCATCATTATATAATAACTATTTTCTTTTCTTTTATTTTTAAGATTTTATTTATTTATTTGACACAGAGAGATCACAAGTAGGCAGAGAGGCAGGCAGAGAGAGAGAGGAGGAAGCAGGCTCCCTGCTCTGGGCTCGATTCCAGGACCCTGAGATCATGACCTGAGCCGAAGGCAGAGGCTTTAACCCACTGAGCCACCCAGGCACCCCATATAATAACTATTTTCAATTGAATTAAAACTAAGTCTCATTACACCAGGTTGTGGACATTAGCAAAAAAACTTAAATATCTCTGCACTATAAACAAGTATTAGAGTCTATTACTTACGCATTCAATGTGATTTTGATTTTCTTGCAAGATACAAATTAAGAAGAATGTGTTCACTCGGTTAATCATAGAATACCCTTCTTTTCTATCTAGTTGCTCAGCTTGAATTGTTAGTGCTGTTACTGAACATAGATGATGCTTTTGGAGGTAAGCACATACTCAGTCTCTAGCTAAGCTTTAGGATCCATAAGGTTTTCTAGCAGTCCCTATTTTCTCACAGGCCACCACAAAAGAGATTTGTGGGTACTAATATAATTGCATTTGACACGATTTCAAGTTTAAGACAGAATTTCTTGACCTCTAGGGCTCTAGTATAATTTTTTATGTAATTTTAAAATAAGCATAAGAATGCTTTTCTATAATTCTAAAGGCTCTACCCAGAATGACAAATTAAGACAGCAGGTTTTCACACAAAAAATTCTCTCATATATACACATATATATCAAATATTTTCATTTTCACCAAAGTGGCCAAAAGCAACAATGATACCAAGGGTAGCCAGCCTCCGAGGTGGCCCCCAGTAATATCCACATCATTATATTCACACTCTGCAATTATACCAGAATTGGTCTCTGTAAGGAATGGCATATAGCAAATGTAATGATATGTCACTTCTGAGACTAAGTTCTAAGAGTTTCTATCTTGGGCACTCCCTTCTTAGCTCATGGATTTTGTTAAATGACTTGCTAGAAGGAAAACAGCCTGTCACTTTGTGAGCATTCTTATGGAGTAGTCCATATAGCAAGGATTTGAAACCTGAGACCGATATCCATTAAGTAACTAAAACCTACCAAAAAGCAAATGAATAAACTTGGGAAAAGATTCTCTAGCCCCAGTTGAGCCTTGAGATGACTGCATTCCAGACTGACACCTAGACTGTAATGTTTTAAGAGATCTTGAGACAGAATCATTGAGCTGAACTGCTCCCAGATCCCTGACCCTGAGAAGCTGTAATGATAATTAATGTTAATTATTTAAGCTACTAAGTTTTAAGTGATTTGTTGTGAAGCAAGAGTTAACTAATAGAGTAGCAGCTTCTTGGATGACTTTGAATCTACCTGAAATTTTAAAAAATTAATTTGGAAATGAAAATGAAATTACAACTTATCAAAATTTATGAGATGCATTGAGCAGTGGTTAAAAGATAATTTAGAGAATTGAATGCAATTTAATAGGCAAGAAGAAAGATCCAAAATCAGCACTAGAAATTCCCAATTTAGGAAACTAGAATAAGAAGAGAAAAATCAATAGAAATAAGCAGAAAAAAAAAGAAATAGGAAAAATTAGAGCAGAAATCAATATAATTGAAAATCAGATATCAATAAAAGAAGTCATTGAAATAAAAAAATTTGTTCCTTAAAAGGATGAATAATTTTGTCAACTATCCAGCCAGGCTAAACCAAAAAGAACAGAGAAAAAACAAATTAAAAAAATTTAAAATGGAAAGGAAGATGACATAATCTATTATTATAAGAAATGAAAGAAATGAAAGAGAAGCCATCACTACTGATTTCATGAATATTAAATGGTAAATGCATAGTAAAGAAATGTTAGGAACAACTCTACGTCCACATACTGAGTAACTCAGCTGAAATGGAAAGTTTCCTCAAGTAAGCTACCAAAACTCACACAAGAAGAAACAGATAATCTTAATAGATCTATATCTATTAAGGGAATTGAATCAATAGTGAACTTTCCACAGCAGTAAGCACCAGACCCAGAATGCTTCACTGGTGAATTCTACCAAATATTAGGGAAGTAAAGGTACTGATTCTCTACAGTCTATTCCAGAAAATATAAGCAGAGGAAACACCCTCTAACTGTGAGGCCAGTATTGCCCTAATACCAAAATCATACAGCTCTATTTAAGAAAAAAGAAAAAAATACAGATTTATACTTGCTATGAACATAAGTGCAAAAATCCTCAATAAAACACTAGCAAATTAAATCCTTAAACACGTAAAAATAATTGTACACCATGACCAAGTAGAATTAATTAGATATGTAAGGCTGGTTCAACTTTTGTTAATGTAATCCATCATTACAAAGAAGAAAACTGACCAAAGAAGAAAAACCATATAATCATGTCCATAAGTACAGAAAAGTATTTGAGAAAGCCCAATATCCATTCATGATAAAAACTGTCAACAAACTATATAGAGAGCAATTCTTCTGCAGTTTGATAGAGAGCATTTACAAAAATACTGTAACTAATATCACACTTAGTGGCAAGAAACTCGATGCTTTCCTGCAAGGAAAGGAAAGAATGAAAGGAAAAGGAAAGAATGCTACAGGATGTCTTCCTGCTAGGAAAACAACAATGCGACAATGTCCTGTCTTACTAATCTTATTCAACACCATGCTGGAATTCCTTTCTAATGCAAAAAGACAAGGAAAAAAAAAATAGTGTATGGATTAGAAAAGAAAAAATAAAACTGTCTTTGTTACAAACATCTATGTAGAAAATCTTAGCATCAAAAACAACCAAAAAAATCTCATAGAATAAACAATTGTATCAAGTTTTGAGAATACAAGATTAATATACAAAAAGCATTGCTTTCCTACATACCAGCACTAAACTACCAGAACTTAAAATTGAAAACACCCACCATTTCATTAGCAACAAACAAAAACAAACAAATAAACAAAAAACAATTTAGGTATAAATATTTAAAAAAATAGGTGCATGAGCTATGTGAGGGGAAACTCTAACACTCTGATAAAAGAAATTTTGAGACCTCAGTAGAGAGATATTCCATGTTCATGTATAGAAAGACTCAATATTAGTAAGACGCCATGCTTCCCAAATTGTTGTTGATTCAAATTTTTGATTCAGTGCAATACCAGGCAAAATCCTAACAAGTTACTTTGTGGATATTGATAAACTGATTCTGAAGTTTTGAAGGCAAAACCCAGAATAACCAACACAATATTAAAAAAGAACAGAGTTGAAGAACTGATACTACCTGAATTCAAGATTTAGTATGAACGTATATTAATCAAGACAGGGTAGTATTGCTGAAAGAAAGAGAGAGAGAGAGAAACAGAATAGAATAGAGACCCCAGAAATAGACTAGCAAATGCAATATAACAGAATATAGTGTCCAGAAATACTCATAATCAGTTGATTTTCAACAAAGGTGACATATTTTTGATAAATAATCTGCATGCAAAATATACAAAGAAGTCTGAAAGCTAAATAACAAAAAAATAGACATCCCCAATAGAACTTATAAATTAATGAGAATGACTTTATTAGTCTTCCTCTCAAGACCTTGAGATTCATTGATCCTTGAACAATGCAGGAGTGCATCGCAATTGCATAGAGGTTCTTTCTAGGAGGTGAGACAGATCACGTGGTTAAAGACTTCCACAATATTGCTGAGGAGACTGAATTTATTTGGGACATAAAATGGATGATGAGAGAGAGAAAGGACAGAAAAGACTATTAAAAAATAGTTTGTTAAAATTTCACGTATCTGATGGAAAACAGGAATCTATATCAAGAACGCAACAAACTTCAAGTAAGATATAATAAAGAGATTCAACCCACTTTATTTAATTATTTTTTGAGATCGAAACCATTTTATTTTTTTTTAAAGATTTTATTTATTTTATTTGACACAGAGTGAGAGATTACAAGTAGGCAGAGAGGCAGGCAGAGAGACAGGGAGAGGAGGAAGCAGGCTCCCTGCTGAGCAGAGAGCCCGATGCGGGCCTTGATCCCAGGACCCTGAGATCATGACCTGAGCCGAAAGCAGAGGCTTTAACCCACTGAGCCACCCAGGCGCCCTCGAAACCATTTTAGTAAATGAAATTTTTCCTTTGACTTTGATCAAAAGAATAAACATTTCTTCTCTTTTCTTTTTTTAAATCAGAGAGAGACAGTACACAAGTAGGCAGAGAGGCAGGCAAAGGGAGAAGCAGTCTCCCTGCTGAGTGAGGAGTCTGATGCAGGACTCGATCCCAGGACCCTAGGATCATGAGCTGAGCCAAAAGCAGCTACTTAACTGGCTGAGCCACCCGGGCGTCCTGAAAAGAATAAATCTTGAAAGCAGAAAAATGACTCTAAGAGAGCCCCAATATAAGCAACGGATGACTTTTTATCAGAAACGGTGGAAGTCACAATGCAAGGGAACAGAATTTCAAAGTGTTCAAGTTAAAAATAAAAACAAAAACAAATAAAAATACCTTATAATGTTCTATAATTCAAACTTATCTCTCAAAATCTGATGAAGTCTTTCACAGATCAATGAAAACTGAGGAAATGTGTTGCTGGCAGAGCTGCCTTACAAAAAGTATGAAAGGCAGTTCTTGATGCAAATATGTAGAGAAATACAAAATGCAGTATGATTGCATCGTTCTCCTGTTGGTTAATGGGTATATAAGCCAAATCCATAAAACAATATGTATAGAATTGTACTGTTGGTCTTAAAACATATAAACATGTATTATATTTTATAATCACAGCACAAAGAAGTGGATGAAAATAAAACTGTCTTGGAATGAGAACATGATAACAGATGGTAACTTAAATCTACAGCAGTTTGTATGTATAAATACGTATCTTCTTTTTTATCTCACTTCTTCAGAAATACAAAATTATACCAAGTAATAATTATAACCATGTACTATTGTGTTTGACATCAGCAGAGCTAATATGCATGACAATAATACTACCAGAGATAAAGGAAATGAATGGAGCTATTCAGGAAGACAATTTCTTTATTACACTACAATTAAGACAAATATGACTTCTATTTGAATGATTTAAGATGTATATAATAATCCTAGAGCAATCAAGAAAATATTCCAAAAATATAATTAATAGCTCTTAAATTAAAATTTTACACTAGAAAATATCCACTTAATAAAATGATGGCAGTAAAGAAAGAAAAGAGGAGTGAAAAGATAAGACACATGCAGTTCAAGAAAAAGCAAAACAGCATGTATAAATCCATTCTTTTCAACAATTACATTAAATGTGCAAGATTTGGAAATCTAATCAAAAGATACAGATTCCCAACTGGGTATAAAAATGATGTACAAATGAACTATGTGAACTAAATGAACTATATGGTGTCCATACTCCTATCACCGTAGATTAAAAGATACAAACATGCTGAACGTTAAAGGATGAAAAAAATAAATAGTACAGTGCAAACCCCTACAATGAAAGAATAAGGCTAGCTATACTAGTATCTGAAAATATACATGTTAAAGCAAAACCAAAGGGGCACCTGGGTGGCTCAGTGGGTTAAGCCCCTGCCTTGGGCTCAGGTCAAGATCTCAGGGTCCTGGGATCTGGTCCCACATCGGGCTCTCTGCTCAGCAGGGAGCCTGCTTCCCCTTTTCCCCCTGCCTGCCTCTCTACCTACTTGTGATCTCTCTCTCTCTGTCAAATAAATAAATAAAATCTTAAGAAAAAAAAAAGAAATTTAAAGATACAAATTGTACAACATCCACTCTTCATATACAGCTGGAAGAGGAGAAATCTATCTATGATGGAATAACTTTTCTATGTTTTACCGGAATGAATTTAGTATTAATCAGAAACAGATAATAATAATATAATATATTAATACATTAATAGTATAATAATCCCCAGAATAACTAAGAAAAGTACTCAAGAATAATAAAAAATAACTAATGTTTTAAAATAATACATTATAAAAAATTTTAAATGGAGGTGATAAAGGAGCAGAGAAACCAAAAGACACAAAACAGGAAATAGGGCGCCTGGATGGCTCAGTGGGTTAAAGCCTCTGCCTTCAGCTCAGGTCATGATCTCAGGGTCCTGGGATCGAGGCCCACATCGGGCTCTCTGCTCAGCGGGGAGCCTGCTTCCTCCTCTCTCTGCCTGCCTCTCTGCCTACTTGTGATCTCTCTCTATCTGTCGAATAAATAAATAAAATCTTAAAAAAAAAAACAGAAAATAAAGAGCAAACAGGCAGACACAGACCCAAATATATTAATAACATTAAATGCAAATAGGTTCTACACTCCATTTCAAAGGCAGAGATTTCCAGAAGTGATTTTTATTTATTTGTTTAAAATTTTTTAAAAATAGTTATTTATTTATTTAAAGGAGAGAGAGAGAGAGAGAGAGCACACAGAGGGAGAGGGAGAAGTAGTCTCCCTATGAGCAGGGAGCCTGACACAGGATTCAATCCCAGGACCCTGGGACCATGACCTGAGCTGAAGGCAGAGGCTTAAGTGGCTGAGCCACCCANCCTACTTGTGATCTCTCTCTCTCTCTGTCAAATAAATAAATAAAATCTAAAAAAAAAAAAGAAATTTAAAGATACAAATTGTACAACATCCACTCTTCATATACAGCTGGAAGAGGAGAAATCTATCTATGATGGAATAACTTTTCTATGTTTTACCGGAATGAATTTAGTATTAATCAGAAACAGATAATAATAATATAATATATTAATACATTAATAGTATAATAATCCCCAGAATAACTAAGAAAAGTACTCAAGAATAATAAAAAATAACTAATGTTTTAAAATAATACATTATAAAAAATTTTAAATGGAGGTGATAAAGGAGCAGAGAAACCAAAAGACACAAAACAGGAAATAGGGCGCCTGGATGGCTCAGTGGGTTAAAGCCTCTGCCTTCAGCTCAGGTCATGATCTCAGGGTCCTGGGATCGAGGCCCACATCGGGCTCTCTGCTCAGCGGGGAGCCTGCTTCCTCCTCTCTCTGCCTGCCTCTCTGCCTACTTGTGATCTCTCTCTATCTGTCGAATAAATAAATAAAATCTTAAAAAAAAAAACAGAAAATAAAGAGCAAACAGGCAGACACAGACCCAAATATATTAATAACATTAAATGCAAATAGGTTCTACACTCCATTTCAAAGGCAGAGATTTCCAGAAGTGATTTTTATTTATTTGTTTAAAATTTTTTAAAAATAGTTATTTATTTATTTAAAGGAGAGAGAGAGAGAGAGAGAGCACACAGAGGGAGAGGGAGAAGTAGTCTCCCTATGAGCAGGGAGCCTGACACAGGATTCAATCCCAGGACCCTGGGACCATGACCTGAGCTGAAGGCAGAGGCTTAAGTGGCTGAGCCACCCAGGCACCCCCAGAAGAGTTTTTTAAAAAGAACAAAATCCAAGTGTATTTCATTGAAAAAATACATATAAATAAAATATATAATATAAAAATATATATATTATCAGACAAAATACATTTTAACGCAAAAGTATTAGTAGACAAAAACAGTAACTTTATAATAATAATGAGGCCAAGGGGGGTGGCTGGGTGGCTCAGTTTGTTAAGTGTCTGCCTTGGACTCAGATCATGATCCCATGGTCCTGGGGTCAAGCCCCATATCGGGTTCCTTGCTCAGTGGGGAACCATCTTCTCCCTCTCCCCACTGCTCATGTTCTCTCTCTCTCTCTCTCTCTCTCTCTCTCTCTCACCAATAAATAAAATCTAAAAAAAAAAAGGCCAATCTTTGGAAGTGTATATGTATAAATATTTATACACATATATTTAATTTTATATAAATAATCATGCAATCATATTTACATAATCTTATACATGCATATATCCCTATATATGTACATGTATGTATACCAAAAGAGAGAGACTTCAAAGTATATGACATCAAAACTGACCGATTGAAGGACAACATGGATAGTCCAACAATAGTGAAGACTGTAATGCCTACACTCAATAATGAATAGAATTATCAAGACAGAAAATCAATGTGTTTATAGAACACTTGGAAACTACCAACCAACTGAACTAAATCTACAGAACAATTCACTCAACAACAGTAGAATTTATATTCTTTCAAAGTGTACCTAAGATATTCTCTAGACCAGAGCACTTAATAGTTTATATTTTTTAAAAAGTCAATAAACATGAAAGGATCGAACTCTTTCAAAGGATGTTCCCTAACCCACAGTGATAATTGCAAAACAACAGAAAAAAATTTTGAAAATTCAGTTATTTAGAAATTAAATAGCATACTTCTAAATAACTCTTGGGGAAATGTTTTAAATTTGGGGGAATTCAACAGAATTATCCTACTTCTTAATTCAAGAGACTTAAGAAATAAATTTTTTTTATTTTTATTTATTTATTTATTTANTTTAAATTTGGGGGAATTCAACAGAATTATCCTACTTCTTAATTCAAGAGACTTAAGAAATATTTTGATTTGGATGAAAATGAAAAGACAATATAACAAAATTTTTATATGCAGTTAAAACAATGCTTAGAAGAAAATTATAAAGTACATGTTAAAATAGAACGAATAACATTATCTATAATGAAATCTTTTTATGAAACAAAAAATATCAAACNTCATGACCTGAGCCGAAGGCAGCGGCTTTAACCCACTGAGCCACCCAGGCGCCCAAGAAATATTTTGATTTGGATGAAAATGAAAAGACAATATAACAAAATTATTATATGCAGTTAAAACAATGCTTAGAAGAAAATTATAAAGTACATGTTAAAATAGAATGAATAACATTATCTATAATGAAATCTTTTTATGAAACAAAAAATATCAAACACACCCACAGCACATAGCACTGAAATTTGATAGACTCTTAAAATATTGAATAATTAAAGCTGAAATTTATTTGAAAAGATGAGCAAAATTGACAAATCTTTAGCTAGGTGAAAGAAAGAAAAGAAAGAAAGGAGAGAGGAAGAAAGAGAGAGAGAGAGAAAGAAAGAGAGAGAAAGAAGGAAAGAAAGAAAGAAAGAAAGAAAGAAAGAAAGAAAGAAAGAAAGGAAGGAAGGAAGGAAGGAAGGAAGGAAGGAGGGGAGGGGAGGGGAGGGGAGGGGAAAGATGAGAGAAAGGGGAAGGGAGAAAGAGGAAGGGGAAGGGGGAAGGGGAAGGGGTAAGAGGGAAGGGAAGGAAGGGAAAGAGAAAGACAAAGACAAAGGCAAAGACAAAGAGAGAAAGAGAAAGAAAAGAGACAGGAATTCCAAAATCAGGGATAAAGATTAAAGAGGGCGGGGCATCTGGGTGGCTCAGTGGGTTAAAGCCTCTGCCTTTGGCTCAGGTCATGATCTCAGGGTCCTGGGATCGAGCCCTGCATTGGGCTCTCTGCTCAGCAGGGAGCCTGCTTCCTCCTCTCTCTCTGCCTGCCTCTCTGCCTACTTGTAATCTCTCTCTGTGTCAAATGAATAAATAAAATCTTAAAAAAAAAAAAGATTAAAGAGGGCGATATTATTACTGACTTCAGAAGTTAAAAGGTTATTAGGGAATACTATGAGCAACTTCATGGCAACAAATTAGGGATATTTAGTGAACTTGATTCCTAGGGAGACTCAATTACTGAAACTAATTCAATTCTGAACAGATCTATAAGAAGTAAAAGTACTGATTTAGTAATTAAAAATCTTCCCAGAAAGAAAAAGCTAAGGAACAGATGATTTTACACATGAATTAAACCAAAGAGTTAAAAAATGAATCTATTATATTTCTATGCACCAGCAATTAATAATCTGAAAACAAAACAAATAATCTGAAAACAAAAATAAGTAAATAATTCCCTGATAGAGGAGTATCACAAAGAATAAAATTCTTAGAAGTAACTTTTTTAAAGCAGAAGAAATTTATACTGAAAATTTAAAAAATACATTATTTCAAATTATTAAAACATCTATATAGAGGGCAATTTCACAGTCTTTAATTAGAAGATTTAAAGTTATTAAAATAGCAATTGTCCCCAAATGGACCTACAGATGTTATGCAATTCTTATCAAAATTCCAGTAATAACCTCAAACACATCATGCTATGTGAAAGAAGTCAGATGCAAAAGACCGCCCATTGCATGAGTCTATTTACATGAAATATCTAGAAAAGGTAAATGTGCAGAGACCAAAAGTAGATTATAAATTGTTCTGGAGAGTGGGGAATGTCGGAGTGCAAATTGGCATGAGGAATGTTTTTGACCTCATGAAAATGTTCTAAAATTGGGCTGCATTGATAGTCCATAAATCTTCTGAAAATTATGAAACAAAAGCCTTAAAACAGCTGAATTTATTCTATACACATTATACCACAGTAAAGCTTTTTAAAATTTGCGAATTTTCAGAGTTGAAGTTTAGTTCTGAAGGGAAATACATCCTAAAGGATTTATTAAAAAATAAAATTGTAAATTTAAAAAATGACAACGTGTGAGCTAGTTTTATCTCACAGTAGAAATACATTTAATCAGCTGGGGGAACAAGAATTCTCAGAAAGCAACTGAGTTTATATTTTCGAGTGTCTATAAGCAGAGATCTCTTGCTGGGGAGTCGTGGAGAAGACCCTGTCTGTCACTCTCGAGCATTCTGAGGGGAATCTTCACACTCCACAGGATGTCTGGATGGAAGAGCAGTACTGGCCCAGTGAAGAGTCTTGTTGGATTGGCAGAGTGCAGCCTCTTTCAGGAGAATGAGGTCATTTGTGTATTTTCTTCCTAGAGCAAACTGTTATGCTTTTAGACAAGACTGAATGTATGTTATACTTTGGGGAGCAACAAAAATAAGAAAAAAATAAATCAAAGAATATATATATTACCACACTTGTAAGTTCCAAAAGACCAAAATAAAGCATAGGGACAATCTCAACAAATAGTTGTGATGAAAAGACACTTGAATGAGGTGAAAACACTTTAGATTTTAAAGAAGGGAAACTGAATTCTAGTTTTAATATTTTCCAATAATTGTTTTAGACTTCGTGTGAATCACTTTACCACCTCTCGACTGTAGGAGAATTAGCCAGAATAAATGTCCTCTGATACCTTGTACAGGCTTATTTCGAAAACTGTGAGGTCCAAGGTATTGCTGAACTTGTGGGTGAATTAACTGAAATGCAGATGAAGGTATGGGAGCCCTAATTATGACAGCAGAGAATAGCAGTAAACCTTACTCTTATTCTAGGTTCCCTCCGTTTTGATCACTAATTCTCCTACATAACTATGGCAGCCAACCAACAGACACTCTGACATTGTTTTGTTGACAGGCTTATCTAAAGGACCACATTCATTCTGAACAAATATCTACTAGGTCTAACATTTCAAGATGCTTTTTCATATCCTTATTTCTATGATTTTCTGATTTTATTTTTGGGATATCAGTTTTCTGAACCCAAATATTGGGTCAGGTCAACATTTTCTGTCTACATCTAAACCCATTTGTTTCATGAATTATTTATTATGCAATCAACTTCAGGAAATTATCTATGTGTGTTTGTGTGTATACATACATACACATGTATATTTTAAAGATTTTATTTGAGAGAGAGAGAGAGAGACAGAGAGAGCACAAGTTAGGGGAGGGGGAGAAGGAGAGGGAGAAGCAGACTCCCTGCTGAGCAGGGAGCCCCACATGGAGCATGATCCCAGCACCCTGGGATCATGATCTGAGCCAAAGTCAGAAGCTTAACTGACTGAGCCACCCAGTCACCCCAGGAAATTTTATATTTTTTAAAGGACCTTGTAAGTTACTCCAGATGAGCATCTCATGGCAACTGGGAAGTAGAAGAAAAACAAATCCTTGACTGTTTGGGGCATAATAGCTTTTTGTAATGTTAGTGATTCACCTGAATGCTACTTTAAATCATGTCTTATGATGGAGAAAAAGAGAACAATTTTCCATCATGTACAGTAACAGAATTATTTATACCAAGAAAATCAACAACCTGATCTTAAGGCACCATGATACATTTGCTCAATGAAATCCAGTCTGAAATCAAGTAAACAGGATTTTTTTTATCTCCAAATGTAATATATCTTTCAATTTATTGGGAGTTAAAATGTGCACAGGATCCACATGTATAATACAGCATTAATGAAAAGCTGACTGTGACTCTTTGAATGAGTGCCCAAAACCTGCCTACCTAAAATAAAGTAGCAAAATTCTACTCTAAAGCCTTGCTAAAATTGGCTTGGTAATAAAATCACTTAACAAAAAGCAGCAAACATCTTCATTACCATCTATTATTTTACTGTAATAATGTGACCTAAATACAAAAATACATACTCGTTGCTAATTTTTTCCCTTATAAAGAATGTACTCTTTTCTTAGGAAAAAGTGTTCCACCAAATGTGTATTCTGAGGCATTCTTGATCATACGAATTCTCTCTTAATCGTCTACTACTATTTGGGATGTACAAAGGAGAAATCTGACAATAATGTCTGCTTTTTCAGAATTTACTAAGGGAAGCTGTCTTGTGAGAAACACATGATATTCCCAGAATAAAAAAGACATAACTTTTAGTTAATCTCCCTCTTGGCCTTATGTGTGTGGGTAGTATAATGTATAGTAGTTTTTCAAATTAATATTTAAATGAAGAACAGGAATGGAAACACTACAAATATTATGCTCCTCACAAATATCAACTAAAACATTATACAATCCAGATTTGTACCAAATATATGCCAATTTTAAGCAGTCAACCAATAAATGAGTGAATATATAATTTTTAAAACCTGTCATTACTTAAATTGTTATGCAAATTTTCAGTAAATACCTTATACTCACATAGCTTCGTTATTTTACTGGATGATACCTACTGAAGAAATACGCAAGGTCCTAAAAATGATGCATGGAATGAGACAGAATTGATTCATGATCTCTCAGACCTTGCAACCTTACAATTAAAGATAGTAGATGTTTAACTAAAAAATTTCAAATGCAATGATTGTAATGTAAAACAGTATTCTATAGTAATTTATAGTTGAGAGTTATAATACATTAAGAGAGACATAAGGAAAGCCCTTTTAGTTTTAAAGATTATTTATTTATTTATTTGACAGTGACAGAGAGATCACAAGTAGACAGAGAGGCAGGCAGAGGGAGAGGGGAAGCAGGCTCCCTGATGAGCAGGGAACCCGATGCAGGGCTCAATCCCAGGGCCCTGAGATCATGACCTGAGCCGAAGGCAGAGGCTCAACCCACTGAGCCACCCAGACGCCCCAAGGAAAGTCCTTTTAAGGTTAAATTCTTTTAGACTGAGCCATAAAATTTGTTCAAAGCAGTTAGTAATATGGATGAGGCCTTGAGGAAGCAAAAAAGATTATAAATAGAAGTAAATAATATAATTCCAATGTATTTGAGTAAGAAATCGTAAAGAAGGAGTGATGTCAGCAGAGATGACAGAGAAAGAACCTCTGGAAATCTCCATACTAGCAATGAGAGAACTGGGAAAAAAAAAAAAGTTAAAATCAAAAGTTTCTTAACTCTAGAAATTGAGCAGTGAATTGCAACTCTCTAATGAATGCTTATTCTAGAAAAAAGCAGATGAATTTTGGAAAGAACAGAATAACAGTGAGATTTGTTATGTTTTAACTTGCTCTGTTGCCATTATCCCCCCCTCTCAATGACTTGAGTATCAACACTATTACAGGAGCTGGGAACGAAAGAAAGAGGTAGAAATTTATTCAAAGTCACATTCCAAAATTTCTGTCATAATCTGACATGTCTGAAAGTTCCCTAGAAAATCTCACTTGCAAGATTTGTCTTTAAGTGATTATTTAAAGTTCTCCCAATATGAACAGCCTTTTCCCTGGGAATGTTTATCAAAAACAATCTGCAAATTGTTTAACACTGTAACTGCTTGAAGTGGCAATAATAGTTGAAATAAATAGCAAAATGACAAAAACCCTAAAAAGGAAAGCTGAGGAAGCAAATAACTATGGGGAACTTTGTGTGTGAATCATCAGTCTTACACAATTCACAGCACTCACCATAGCACGTACCCTCTCCAGTGTCCCTCACCCAGATACCTCCCGCCCAAACCCCCAGCAACCCTCAGTTTGTTTCCTGAGATTAAGAGTCTCTTATGGTTTGTCTCCCTCCTGGTACCATCTTGAAAATAAACATAGCATTCACCTTTGTGCTGTGGTTCTGTGCAAGCAGGAATTGACGAGTAGGGCAAAAATATAAACAGCTGGCCTGAGCATTGAATGAATGACCCTAAACACAGAGTCTGTTGATAAAAGCTGGAGAATTTATTGGCTCCAACATGTAAAAATACCTTTGACCAGTTATTGGCTGATAAGTAAGCTACAGTGTTTGGGGATTCCATCGGCCCCCCAGAACATTTACTCAATACGGAATGTGTACTCTAAAAAATTAATGCTGCAAACTGCTAAAACAAAACAAAACAAATAAATAAACAAATAAAAACAACATGAAGAGCAAACGCTTGGAAGGATGGAGATCCAATATCTAGAGGTGCCACATTATATTACTTAAAATGTCTAATAGTTAAGAAAAAAATTATAAACCATGTAAACAATACTATGGGTCAACACAGGAAAAGAAACAGTAAGTAGAAACTGAGGATGAGAGACCCCAGGTGTTGAATTTAATAGAGAAATTCTTTAAATTTGCTATTTTAAATGTACTCAAATAATATCTTCAAAGAACTAGTGAAAATGTCTTTCTAAAAAGAGAATAGAAACTATAAAACAAATAAAAATCCTGGGGTTAAAACACAATAAGTAAAACAGTGATACACTGCTTAATGTATTTTGAGGGCCAAATAACAGAATGGAGTTGGCAGAATAAAGAAGAAATAAACAATGAATCTGGTCATAGATCTACCGAGATTATCAAATCTGAAGAATAGAAAACAAAAGAAAAGAGAACAAAGAAATATAACAGGGCCTCAAAGATCTGTGGGACACCTTCAATTGTGCCCATGTACATATAGGGAGAAGAGGTAGAAAGGGCAAGAAAGAGTATTTGAATAAATAAATAAAGGGTCAGAAAATTCCTGAATATCATGGAAATCTTGATTACACATCCAAGAAGCCTGATGAATTCTGAACAGAAAAAACCTGAAGAGGTCCACACCTCGTCAAACTGTTGAATGTCAAAAACAAAGAGAAAATTGTAAAAGAAGGAAGAAAGAAATAACGTATCAAGGACAAGGGAGGGACGCCTGGTGGCTCAGTGGGTTAAAGCCTCTGCCTTCAGCTCAGGTCATGGTCTCAGGGTCCTGGGATCGAGGCCCGCATCGGGCTCTCTGCTCAGCAGGGAGCCTGCTTCCCCCTCTCTCTCTCTCTGCCTGCCTCTCTGCCTACTTGTGATCTCTCTCTGTCAAATAAATAAATAAATTATTTTAAAAAAAAGGACAAGGAATCCACAGTAAGATGAAAATATGAATCGTCATCAAATACCATGGAGGCCAAATACACTGAGATGATTTAGATATGTTGAAAGAAAGATTGCCAATCAAGAATTCTATATCAATAAAATATTAGTAAAACTGAAATAAAATTTAAGACACCTCCAATTAAAAACTGAGAATAATCACCAAACCTGACACATAATAGATACTTAGGTAAGTCCTTCAGCTTATAATAAAAAGACACTAGAGATAAATTAAATTGACATTAAAAACAAAACCAACTGTAGGGTAGAGACAACAATAAAAATAATTTTGAAGTTAAATATAAGTGTATTTTTGTGAAATTCTTTTTTCCCCCATCTCATTTAAAAGACAACAAAATAAATCAGTAATTATAAATCTGTGATGAGTAGCATTTAATGTGTAAAGCTGGAGTTTGGAGTTTACACAGGATAACACCACAGAATAGGTAGGAAATAGAGCTACACAGAATTTTTTTTTACACTATTGAAATTAAATTGGCATTAACCCAAACTATATTGAATTGTTGAGATATTAGTGTTAATGCCCACAACAACCATTAAGAAAATAATTAGTACAGTAACAGAAACAACAGAAGAATTAAAATAATACAATAGAAAATCTATTTAACAAAAAAGAGGTAGTAAAAGAGGAATAAAGAAACAAAGAAAGACTTAATACATATAAGAAACAAAAGCAAAAGAGCTTTTATTTGTATTGATAACTTATCAACAAATGCAAGAAATATAGATCAGTAAACACCCCAAACAAGGCACAAACTTAAAGAATAGTTTTAAAAATAACATAATCCAAGTATACATAGTCTATAATAAATAGTTTAGATTTAAAGACAAAGAGGTTGAAAGCAAAAGGAAGGAAAATGATAAACCATATAAATACTAACCAGAGAGCTAGAATTACTATACTAACATCAGACAAATAGATTTTAAGTTAATTTTAACATATTTAAAAAATAACAAATTTCTGTTGTTTGTAAGATAAAACGTCTATGATATTTCATTATAGTAACCTGAAGGAACTAAGGGATTCATATTATATTGTGTTCACCAGTCACTCTTTATTCAGTTATTTTGAAGTAATGGACAACTCTAAATCTCAGTTACAAATAACAACAAAGATTTATTTCTCCTTCACACTTCATACCTATGGCAGATTGGTCTTATCATGGTCACCTGAATATTCAACTTGAAGATAGCTCCACTATCTTAACAGGCCACTATCTCTAAATGTCTTCCAACTTGGAGGTGGAAGAGAAAAAGAATGGATAACTGTAAGCAGATCTTTAATTCTTCTGTTCATATAGCACTCATGAAAACAATTCACATGATTGTACCCACTTCAAGGAACTAGGGAATGATAATCATCCAGTGTGCATGGATAAAAGAGATAGTAAAAAAAAATACTGAGTAGTAAGATTTCAATATTGTGTAATCACAATTTTGTTATTTCTTGTTATCTGAAGTTTATTTTTAATGAATTGCTTAGTGTTAGGCATTGTAGGCCATGACATCTGGCTGCCATACAACTTCAAACCAAGTTTTAATAAAGAATAATTATAAGGGTCATTCAATTTTTGTATTTTCTTGCATAAATTATGCTGACATATATATGACAATTTTGCTAGGTAAAGAAATTTGGGTTAAATATTTTCCCACAAGTGTCTTTTTGATACAGACTAATTTTGTTTGTTTGTATATAAAATAGTTTTTTGCCTGGATATTTGTAATATTCTTTGTACTTGAATTACAGTTATTTGAGTAGATCCATTTTATTTTATATTGATATGGAATGATTTTTCCTGAAACACTCTTATCTTTTAAATTCAGACTGAATTCTTCTTCATTACACACATTTTTTTTCAACATTTCTGCCTCATATTGTTGACTACTATAGCCATCCCAAAACTAGATATCACAACAATCGGGGCTTAAAATGCTCTGTTAAGCTACTAGTCACACTAAGTATACCCTTTGAGTTGAAAATATTATCATAATTACCCACACATAATTGAAGAAATTTTTAAGGGAACTCCATAATTCCGGAATGAATTAATTTTGATGTAGTGTCAATGTTTCATTCTTAATTTTCTTATCTGAAGAAAAATAAGGAAAAAAAGTCAGATAAAATTTGTTAACCACAAATCATATATCTTGATTAAAATTTTAAAAATCTGACCTCTTGCCTTGGTTACTATGCCTGGTTACTGTTTATGGTTTTTTTCTCTGTCTTTTTTAACTGTCTTTGTTGATCATTTGTTTCACAGGTAAACATTGGGATATTTAGCATCTGGTGGCTCAGGTTGAATAATCCCAGTGCATTCTATTTTTCCCACTGATTAGAACTAAAAACTGTGAACAAACTATAAAACAAAACAAAGCAAAACCAAAAATAGCCACTTACCAGAAGATGCTGAAGAGTAAAGACTAGTATATGAATTAGGGAAGCAAATCAAAACTAGAAAAAAATGACTGATATGGCAACAATAAAATAAGAAGAAAGAGAGAAATTTCTTATTAGAGAACTACAGACTACACAAATAAACCAAATGATAACCAGAGAGCTTAAAAATATAATATCTGAAATTAAATAATGTACAGGGTAGGCTCAATAGCAGGATAGTGATGCAAAAAAGAGAAAATAAACTCGAAAAGAAATACATAAAATTATACAATCTAAAATACAGAGAAATAAGAAAAAAATTATATGATGAGAATCTTGGAAACTGCCAGGAAAATACCAAAATTCTGAGATTTTTCTTACTGAACTTCTTGAAGGAGAGGGAAAAGACTCAGGTATGGAAGAAGAAATCATGGCTAAAAGCTTCCTGAATTTATTTACAGATTGAAAACACAAAGCAATCCCTAAAGAAGATTGACTCAAAGAAAACCACGCACAGTGAATGCTAATGGAGAAATGTCTTTTCACAAAGATGGGTATTTACTCTGTAACTTGAAAATTACTCTTCCAAGAAATTGAGTCCAAATTGTTAGACTGAATGTTATATATTTTTTTAAAGATTTTACTTATTGGAGAGACGGGAGAGAGCATGAGTGGGGAGAGGGGCAGAGTTAGAAGGAGAAGTAAACTCCCCACTAAGCAGGGAGCTGGAAGTGGGGCTGGATCCCAGGACCCTGAGATCGTGACCTGAGCCAAAGGCAGGCGCTTAACCAACTGAGCCACCCAGGAGCCCCTAGACTGGTATGTCATATTTTAATACAAAATGATTTGAATGATAACATTTATTTTGATAGAAAACATAATACATTGTGACTGGTCAACTCTGCTTTAGCCAAACATTTCTGCCCGGGCAGAACATTTCTGCCCGTNAACATTTATTTTGATAGAAAACATAATACATTGTGACTGGTCAACTCTGCTTTAGCCAAACATTTCTGCCCGGNTGCCCGTGCAGAACTTAGCACATGTTAAGTATTTTAAATTATATAGCTGTAATTAAAAAGGAGGAGAATTTCATTTTGACCTCAGGTCCAAAGCAGATCCAAAATCCAAATCTTTCTACAATAAAATTGTCATTTTTGTTCCCTAAATAATATCTTTTTGTAGTACTCCACTGTTTAGACCTTGGAAGTGAAGTCAGCCTTCAGACTTCCAGATCTATACTTTCCTTCTGGCAAGTCGTGAACCCCCTCTCTGGTGTATGCTCTAGGAGAAACCTGGGAGAGCAGAAAGGGTATAACCCTCTAATGCATATACCACTGGTACTTTAAGAATTAAATCACTCTTGAATTTTGTTTCGGTTACAAATTCACCCGCTTTAACGTTTTACTTTTTAAAAAATATTTATTTAGTTATTTATTGGGCGGTGGGGGGGAGGGGGAAGAGCACACAAGTGGGGGGAAGGGCAGAAGGAGAAGCAGACGCCCTGCTGAGTGTGGAGCCCAACATGGGGCTGGATCCCAGGACCCTGACATCGCCTGAGCTGAAGTCAGACGCTTAACCAACCGAGCTGCCCAGGCACCCCACCCTCTTTAACTTTTTCAGGCTTTGAAAACCTAAGGAACCATGCTACCTTTTGTAGTTTCTATCAAACCAAAATTTGTGCAAGGACCAAGCTCATTAGCATTAAGTGGAAGCAGACCATTCAGCTCTTGCAATAGCTTCTTGCAGTGTTTTCACCATGATCATTGTATTTGGTTGATAAAATATTGCTCTATCAACTGTTACTTTATTTTTCTTATTGTCATCCATGTAAAATTCTTGTTATCCCATGAATTAAACACTACTTCCAAATGATAAAAGTACTTTTTCTTTTAATATGTCCAAAATATATTCATTTTTCAACAACAAAAATGTATTTGAAAATTCTATGACATGGAATTACATTTGGAAGATAGTAGGTCCTAGGTCTTGCTTTGGTCTTATGTTCTCAGCTGTATCCACCTTAGACAAATAAGTGCCTTCATGGTCAAACCCTATATTCCAGTCATTTCTATTTTAGGATGAACAACATATAAAATCATAATAAAATGCTTTATTATATCCTTTACTTACTTCTCCTTTTCAGAGACTCCTTAGGGTTGAAGAGTGTTATTTGTCAAGGTAAATTTCTATTGCTCCTGAGCTTTGTAGCAAAAATGTCATCTTAATTCAGATAAATTGAGAAAGAAAGATACTCTCTCAATTTAGATATTGAACTGCAAGTACCTAATCTCAATTCTTCTGCTCAGTGAGTCAAAAGAAATGTTCAGAATCATAGCTTTTAAAAATCTAATTCTGAACACTAAAAGTGAATTGATTGATGAATATACTATGATAAAATCAGAAGCAATGATGCTATGAATTCAGAACACAATTTAGGGCATTAATGATATCTTGAAAGGCTAAAAGGTATGATTTGGGTTTCCTAGCCAAATTAATATTGCCGGAGATCATTTNACACTAAAAGTGAATTGATTGATGAATATACTATGATAAAATCAGAAGCAATGATGCTATGATTTCAGAACACAATTTAGGGCATTAATGATATCTTGAAAGGCTAAAAGGTATGGTAACATATGAACTCAACTTTGAGTATTAATAACAGTTCATTAATTAAAACTTGTAAAAGTTTAGTAGTTAGAAGCACATCAAGTATTTAATTATTGCTAGAACTTATAGTTTTAAAGTTAATTTCCAGGGCTAAAAACATCAAATAGATAAACAATTTAAGGGAAGTTCATAACTATGAAACAGGGGTGTGTGTGTGTGTGTGTGTGTGTGTGTGTGTGTACATATATATATATTTACTTTTAAGATATCTTAAAAGTAATAATATCTCCTTTACAAGATAAGATATATTCTTTTCATGATACTTTTGTGGAAAAATAGAGACAGAGACTATTATAACCATTACTAAATTTTTTTAAACAATGATAACCATGTTAAAATCTTCTGTGATTTTTTTTTGCATAAGCAAGGTTGATAAGATTTATTTAATGGTTGACACACACATTTGCATATATTTTATCCCAATTTTCCCCTCAAATGTAGTTAAGTCTACTTGTAATATTTCTGACACAGGTAGCTTGACATGAAGGGTATCTCATTTCTGGGTTTGGAAATAATGCATGATTTCTTGGTGTCCTACAAAGGCCCTTTTTGGTGATAGTTCATTTTGTGTCAATTTGGCTGGACTATGAGGTACCCAAGATGTCTGATCAAACATTATTTTGGGTGTTCCTGTTAGAATGTTGTGGATGAAATAGACATTTAAATCTGTGAACACTGGGCACCTGGGTGGCTCAGAGGGTTAAAGCCCCTGCCTTCGGCTCAGGTCATGATCTCAGGGTCCTGGGATCGAGCCCCACATCGGGCTTTCTGCTCAGCAGGGAGCCTGCTTCCTCCTCTCTCTCTGCCTGCCTCTTTACCAATTTGTGATCTCTCTTTCTGTCAAATAAATAAATAAAATCTTAAAAAAAANCCACATCGGGCTTTCTGCTCAGCAGGGAGCCTGCTTCCTCCTCTCTCTCTGCCTGCCTCTCTACCAATTTGTGATCTCTCTCTCTGTCAAATAAATAAATAAAATCTTTAAAAAAAAAAATCTGTGAACACTGAAATGCAGACTGCCCTCCATAATGTGAATGGACTTCAGCCAATAAGACAAACTGAATAGAACAAGAAGACCAGCTTTCCCTGAACAAGAGATAATTCTCCAGAGATAGCCTTCAGACATCAGGTATAAGATTCATTCTCCTAATTCCTGGGTTTCAACCTGGCTGGCCCACCCTTCAGATTTTTAACTTGCCAACTTTCATAATCGCATGAACCAATACCTTAAAAATAACTCTCTTTAAGTATGTGTATATATACACATATATGCAAGTTACTTTGAAACCAGAGCCTATAATAGTAGGGTTAGAGTCAATGGGAACCAGTACAAAGTTTGATAGTAGTAGTAAAAAAATCAATGGCATTAAATAAGAGATGGAACCAGTGGGCTTAATAAAAAACTTTAAAATTTCTTCTACCAGTTCTGTGAAAGCCTATATAAAATTATGAGCTTTCCTGCTCAGTGGGGAGCCTGCTTCTCCCTCTCTCTCTGTCCCTCCCCCCTACCCCATGTGCTCTCTCTCTCACTCTCTCAAATAAATAAATAAAATCTTAAAAAAAAAAAAACCAACATTTTTCACAGAGATAGAAAAATCCTAAAATTTTATGGAGCCACAAAAGACTCCAAAGAGCCAAAACAATCTTGAAGAAGAAAAGCTGGAGGCATCACAATTCCAGACTTCAAAGTACGTTACAAAGCTATAGTCATCAAAACAGTATGGTACTGGCACAAAAAACAGAACCATAGATCAATGGAACAGAATTAAAAAACCTAGAAATGAGCCCATAAGTATATGGTTAACTAATCTTTGACAAAGCAGGAAAGAATATTCAATGGCAAAAAGTCACTCAATGAATGGTTTTAGGAGAACTGGACAACGACATCCAAAAGAATGAAACTGGGCTGCTTTCTTACACTATGTGCAAAAATAAACATGAAAGACCTAAATGTGAGGCAAGAAACCATCAAAATCCTAGAGGATTACACAGGCAGTAATCTCTTTAATATCAGCTGTAGCAACTTGTCACTAGATATATCTCCTGAGGCGAGGGAAACAAAGCAAAAATAAACTACTGGAACCACATCAAGATAAAAGCTTCTGCACAGCAAAGGAAATAATGAATAAAACTAAAAGGCAACCTACATATAGAAGAAGATATTTGCAAATGACATGCCTGATAAAGGGTCAGTATCCAAAATCTATAAAGAACTGATCAAACTCGATCCCAAAAATAATTAATTCAATTAAAAAATGGGCAGAAGACTAAAGAGACATCTTTCCAAAGAAGACATACAGATGGCCAACGGACACATGAAAAGATGCTCAACATCACTCATCAACAGGGAAATACAAATCAAAACAAAATACAAATATAAATACAAATAAAAATCAAATGAAAGATCACCTCACACCTGTCAAAATGGTTAATATTACCACAGGAAACAACAGTTGTTGGGGAAGATCCAAAGAAAGGGGAACTGAACTCTCTTAGACTGTTGGCAGGAATGCAAACTGGTGCAGTCACTGTGGAACACAGTGTGGAAGGGCCTCAAAAAGTTAAAAATAGAACTACCCTATGGCCTAGCAAATGCACTATTAGCTAGGTATTTACCCGTAGGATAAAAAAATACAGATTCAAAAGGGAATATACACCCCGATGTTTATAGCAGCACACACACACACACACACACACACACACACACACACACACTTTTATCCATTTTATCCACTCATCAGTGAATGGACATTTTCTTTCCATAACGTGACTATTGTTGATAATGTGCCATATATATAATGAAATATTACTCAGCCATAATATAGGATGAAATCTTGGGATTTGCAAAGACATGGATGGAGCTAGACAGTATTATGCCAACCACAATAAATTAGTCACAGAAAGACAAATACCATATGATTTTACTCATATGTGCAATTTAAGAAACAAACCATGAACATATAAAAAAAAAAGAAAGAAAGCAAGTGAGGCAAAGCAGGAAATAGACTCTTGACTATAGAGAACAAACTAAGAGTTACTGGAGGGGAGGTGAGTGCGCAGGGGACGGGCTAGATGGGGGATGAGGATTAAGGATGGCACTTGTTAGGATGAGCACTGGGTGTGGCATGTAAGTAATGAATCAGTAAATTCTATACCTGAAACTAATATTACACTGTATGTTAACCACCTGGAATTTCAATAGAAACTTGGAAAAAAATTGTCAAAAAACTAAATGAGAATCCTTATCAACAGAATAGTAATGCTAATTTAAAAACCTTAGAGAGGGAAAAACTGCTTTCTGATGGGTTAAGTACCGAATCTATAATGAGGACATGGAGGAGAGTTGGGCGAGGGCCATATTTGAGCTAATAGGTTTGTTTCCACGTCTTTCCTTAAAATGATTAAGACGTTTCCTTCCCTCCTTTCCCTGTTCTGTACGTAATTAACTTCTTTAAATGCATCATCCCCAGAAAAACTTCCCTAACTCAACCTCTGTGTTTTAATGTGTATGTTATCTGTTCTTCTTTTGTAACGTGAGCATCTTATTTCACAGCCCTAACATTATACTGTAATTATCCTTTTACAAGTTATTTTTCCTTATAGCTCTTTGAGGTCAAGTACCAAACTTATTTCACAGTTGCTTAAAGGATAAAAAGAAAGAAAAAAGAAAAACATTTATATGATGTTAAAGTAGGAGGCAAGATCAAAGCCAAATGCCCAAGAGGTAATAGACATATGAGATAATTTTTAAATGCTAGGCTGTTAAAAAAAATTCCTAAGTAATAAATATGGTACACATTTATAATAATTCCTTTGCCAGATTGACAAGCTAGAAGACTATGTTGCTATGGATTCAAACAACAGTTAACATTTTATGTGCATTTTAAGAATTCAGTCTAAAATACGCAGGATCTCCTCCCCCAATTTTCCAGCATTACATGTCCTTTTAACTTTTGCATAGAGTAGTAACATTCAGTGTAATAAAATCCAGAGTGACTAATTACTTGAAAAATGTCACTGTACTTGAGAACAATACATTTGCTAAAATAATAAAGCAAAAAGGCCATGAGACTGAGGTTCTAATGCGTTGGTGGTCTATCCAAGTAAACGGAAACCGAAGCCGGAGTCAATCCACTCGAATCTGAGAAAATTAAATTTAAGAACACCTAATCACAAACAGGTAACCAGGCTTCCGCAAAGAAGACAAACGATTAAGCTACAGTCAATCTAATCTAATTGCATTGCTTCGCTTCCTGCCTTCTCTTTAAAAGCCTTTCTCCTGGTCCAGTCAGTGGAGCGCTCCTCCCTATTTTCAGTGTGTCAGATGCCTGATTGGAGTGTGTTTGCTCAAATAAACTCTTCAAAATATTAACGTACCTCCGTTTATCTTTTCAAAGTTCTAATTTCTCATGTTTACAGTTTCCTCGCTGCCTCAGAAAGCAGGTTGGGGGTGGGGGTGGGGTGAATCCCTCTCAGATCTGAGTCCCACTGTTTCTCATTAGGAACTTTCTGACTATTTGAGCATTTCTTTTTCGGGACTGGCTATGGAGATGGACAAGTTCTGTTCTAAACTGGGTGGGCACCAGTGTGAGGTCTGCAGAGGGCATAAGAGAGTCCCTCCCGTCCCCCAGGAGCCCGGGTCAGGCAAGGACCAAGCAGTGAAAAGGTACGGCAACGAGGACATATCGCAGGCACCAGCATCCGCGGACACCCCAGAACTGAGAAGCAGCAGGAGCAGAGGAGGTCTGCAGGGGCCCAGGACCGAGTAAATCCCTTTAAAAGGGGGAGGATTTGGGCAGCAAACTGTGAGACTCTTCAGACAGGACCCCTCTGTGTCTGACCACTTAGAAAAGGCAGCGGCCTGGGAAGGCTCTGCCTAACAGAACCGAGATCCTTCCCTGCTCTGACAAAATAAGAGGTAAGTGCCCAGAGCTGACCCAGACCAGACCCAGGCTTTATCTCAACCATGTGCCCACAGACTGACTTCGCGTTTGGTTCCTTAACTTCCTACACCCTCCTGTCATCTTGTTTGTTGTGCGGCTTGTCTTCTGTCCTGCTCTGTGTGCTGTGTAAGAAGCCAACTTCAGTCACGTGGCCAAATGTCATGGAGCTTGGAATCCTGAACCTACTTTATAGTGGTGATTAACTTTGCTCGATGATTGAATAAACTGACATTTTGGAAAGACACAAGTCATGTGTGCGCCTTCATAGCGTACTCATGACAAGGCCTCAGGTAGTTAAATTTGCTTTTATGACAACAAAAACAAAATGGGTTCCTCTGAGTCCAAAGGGTCTGGGACTCTACCCTGGCTTACTATATGTATAAAAATTATGGGTACAAAGCTGTATTTTTCTGAACAAGTGGACAAATCTTATCAAACATAATCTTGAATTATAGTGGTCACCGCAGGAAACCTTTAACCTTGTTTGTCCATTTATGAGGAGCCCTAGAGAAAAAGAGGCCCTAAATCTTCACAAACTTAATGAGACACATTTTATATTGGCATGTAGAAGTTTCTAAGAGACTAAATTAATTAAAAATTGCCTTCCAAAAGGGAAATTTAAACATCTTAAAAGTCTTTTCACAAATATTAATAAAAAACTTTAGCCATCCAAGTGGGTAATCTGAACTAATTCCAACTGCCAGAAACACAATTTGGATCCCGGTGTTCTTTTATAAAGTAGTAAGCTTTGTATTATCTTGTATATACTTGTATATATTTGTCTCATGGTTAAAATCTTTAAACATCTGTCTGTATGTTTAAGTATGTCTATGTTATTTTTCTGCCTCTGGATGGTATTACCAATATGAATTGGTAAAAGAGCTATTTTTAATTGTTAAAGAAAAGTAAGCCCTAATATAAAATTAAATGTTCTCTCAAAAATACAGAAACTAACCCAAATGTTTCCTAAATTCATGTGATCTTGGATGACCTTTGGTAAATAAAAGCCATTCCAGGTCTGCTGGCTTAATTAAAACAGGCATGTTTTAAGAGTTATTGACACTAAATATAAGACAAAGATATACAACTTTCATTCTACCTAGGTTTACTAATCAAATAAACCCATATTATCTGTTACAAAATTTATCAGGAAGAAAAATAACAATATAATTGCTAGTTGTTTAATGTCTTGTGAAATTTTCATGAGTAATTTATACATAATAATTAAGAATGAGTAAATTAAATAGATCCAAGAACGTTTTTGGTAACTCGAAGGCTTAAAGTTATATTAAGTTAAATGATGTATATTATCTTCAAATAAGGTAAATTATTAAAACAATAACTACTAAATAGAGGTTTATCTACTTTTAGCTTATTACAGAGGAACTAAAGAAGTCTGGATCTGCTAATAAACATGTGACACAATGAAAAAATTAATATAAGGAAGAGCATGCTTCCAGATATTATGAAATGAATTCATTTGCCAATCTATAGAATATTGATGTAACAGTCCACACTTGCTTACCTGTTAGTTTTTATTAGAAATTAAGGTTTCTAAAGGTTAAGAATTCCATTCAATATTTGTAATTAAAACTAAGACAAATAGTAAGGGTGATAATTCTGTATACAAGGAAAGTAGGATGCATCTTTTGATGAGAAAAAGTATAAGGTATAGAGATGCATTTTTTAAGATAAAATAAAGTAATTTTTTCTTAAAGGAGAATAATTATTTATTTTAAGAATGGGAAAGAAAATAAAGGACAAAAACTAAATGAGTATAGGAAGTTGGGAGAGAGAGAAACAGAAAGGAAAAGTGAGAGAGAGAGGAGGGGGTAATGAATCTTACCTGGTCAAGATGACTAAAATTGGATGAATTTATTGTAAGAGTTTTAAAAATAAACCTTAACATCAATAGTGTGCCTATGTAAAACTAAATTTTAATTTTATTTCGTATGTTAAAAGGACAAACTTTCTTGGACTATTGGTTTGCTCTTGATAAGATTCTGAAAGGTTCATCTTTAACTTTTGGGTTATCTATCTGAAAGGCAAACGGTTTTTTGTCTTACCAAAAAAATTTCCTGTGCTTCATGCTGGTTTTATTAGATCTTTGATTACTTGGGAGAACTGTGTTTTTCTATTAGATGAGCAGAAGGTTTTTTTGGGTTTTGTTTTTTGGGTTTTATTTTTTGCAACTATGTAACTTTCTGTGTTTGCCTTTTAAGTCTCTACTTGCCACTTTGGTCAAACTAACTCTTGTGTAATAGTGATACTGACTCTATTTAATCCATTGTTTTAAACTTCTTGATATTGTTGACAAACTTCCCAAATCAATATCCTAATGATGAAACCTTTTTGGCCTCAAAATAACTTTGAAATTTTCCAGGGGATCCCTGAAAAAAAAATCTCAAAAGCATGTGTGCTCTTTCCTTATAAAACAAGAGATGATGTACTGTAATTAGGTTTATCTGAAAAGCTAAATTTTGCGAGAAGCACTGCTAAATTAAAAAATAAACCAAAAGTAATGCTATATATTCTTTAAGTTTATTTGTATGGATACATATTATTAATATAAGTGTTTCCGAAATTCTATGAAATTCCTAGAGATCTGATATGTTCTAGTATAATGGTATTAGTCATAATTACAATTGTTATTCTAAAAAACTGCATGTCACAGAAATAATGAAGCTGCTCTGTCAATTGCATTATAATGAACTCTCATCAGATCTTTGACCATGGTCACTTTTAAGTCTTTTGTCATTTACAGACAGTTTCTGTTTTACCCTGATGTCTTTGCAAAAGTGTTTCGTTTTCAAAGAGATTCAAAGAAAGGATTGACAAAGATTTCTGATAACTTTAAGATCATACCACTGAAATGGGCAAGAATTTCTAATAAGAAACTGATGGATTCATAAAACTGCTAAATCAAGGCCAAGCAAAACAAAAATAGTAATTACATGGGACTGGATAAACTAAAGATGATTATGATTTCAATGACTCTGTTGGAAACATTGCTAGTTCTTCAGTGTTTTGTTTTCTAGATTTAAAGAACTATTTTCTCTTTTCTTCGAAGCTTTCTATAACTTAAGCAATTTGGTAAAGTATATTTTCAGAAACAAAAATGGAATATTTATCTTTATTTTTTCTCCACCTGATCCCTCCAGAATGTAGGAACTCTTATTGAGTATCGTTTTTCCTGAAAATGTAAGTATCTGCCTAAGTTCAGCAGGATGCAACTGGGCAAATCTTGCTTGGCATGTTTTCTTAACCTAAAGAAGCTTTAAAAAATGTAATCTGAGATTCCTTATTACCAGACACTTCAAAAACTAAGATTGACTTAATGGAATCATAAAGCCCGTTAGATATCAACACGGACACTTTGTCTAGAATATCATACTTAAGAAAATCCATAAAATTACTATTCTGGATCCTGAATTTTTCTGGTTTCTTCCAATATCTGGATACAACTCTCCAAATTAGTCTTCCCAATTTTCTTTCACCCTTCTGACTTGAAATAACCAAGAACAAAAACTGCCCTTTTACTGAAGCTCTACAAACTGAAGCTGGCTGACTTGATATCAGTTTCAGAGAAATCACCACAGCAACTCAGGTATGGACAACCTTTGTACCTATTGCTTGTGGGCCACTCAGATCACCAGAACACTGGATGACATTTATACTACAAGCGATGCTTCCAGTCTAACATCTAGAAACCCACCATCTGGGAATCTCAACTAGCTACCCTCTGGACTCAAAAAATGATTTATAGTCTGTTTCACTCTTTGTTTTTCTTCTGTTTTCATAGAAATATCTCTTATTAAATACCTGATTGCACCCACCATATGTTTCTAACTTTGGGAGCCTGCTTGCAACACATTTCCTGAAATAAGACAACTGTTTAACTGAATTGACCTATTTTTAGGACTAAGAGACTGATTCATTGAGATGGAGCAATCTACCAACTAAATTTCTGGACTGTGTGGACTGTGAATCTTGGGGAAGTTTCAAAAGCAGGGAATTTAGGGTAGCAGAATATGTCATCTAAAAATATGCCTCTTTAGCATCAATTTATTTATTTAAATAATATATTGCCTTAGATTACTTGTTGGTTAAATAAGGAGAAGTTTATACCCTAGCAAATGCCTCCTACTGTATGATCAGCAATCCTGTCATAGAAACTCAAATACAAGAAATTAAGACACCATTTGCTAAATCAGGTTGATGGCTCTTTGGATACATTCTTTGACTTATTTGTTACTAATGGTTTGTTTTTTGTGGGCTCTGGCAAACGAAAATACTTTAGTCTCTTGGCATTTCCCTCCTAACTGTCACCACTATAGTCTCTCTGGTGACACTGTGTTCTCTCAAGAGTGTTAAATAGATGTTTGAAGCCATCGGCAGTGTATCAGGTGTTCTTACTAAGGTTGGAGTAACAGAAACAAGAGGAACAACGAGATGAACAGCAAAAACAATTCTTCCACAGACATGACATAATAAACTACACATTTTACAATTAGACAAAAACAGCTTAACCTGATGGTCTACCAAATATTTACTCTATATCGCATGTAGGAGAGGTGACCAAAAGAGGGGAATTGCTAAAATAATTAAACAAGAAGGACAATAGATTAAGGTGGCCCTAGTGCCTTGGTGTCCTATGCAAGCAAACCAAAATTAATGCACTCAAATCCACATATACAAAATTTAAGAACAACTAATCATAAACAGTCGACTAGGCTTTCCCAATGAGGCAACTGCTTAAACTACAGCAATTAAATCATTCCTTTACTTAACTTTCATGTCTTCTCTATAAATCTTTCCTTAGCACCCGTCAGTAGAGTGTTCCTAACCATTTTTGGTTTCGTGCTGCCAAATTCGAACTGATGTTTACTCAAATAAACCCTTCTAAATTTTAATGTACCTCAGTTTATCTTTGAGCCACTAAAAAATAAAAGCTATTAAAAGCTATTTTTACTATAAAGAAATGTGTCTTGATATAATATAATGTGTATTTAGATAGATAACTGTTCAATGCATGCTTTGTTGTCTTTTTTCTCATGGTGGGAATTTTCTTTCTTGTAAAGTTCCCCCAAAAGACATTATCTTGGTTTCTCAGAATAGAAAATAACAGTTGGCTAATGTATGTAACAGAACAGTTTTATCCATGTGGTATAAAAGAACCAGTCTCTTCAGTATGTAGATGTCACAAATTGCTAGGGGGAAACTCAGCAATCTTCATACTTTCTACTTTTTTCTAATCTATTAAAATTTTTCCAGATTTCCTATTTGAACTGCAGCTGTGAGCCTGTGATTATCACTAAACCAAAATGTAAATAGACTTTACAATTGAAAATATACATGGAGAATAAGTAAAGATTCATTTCCACCTTGCCCACAATAGTACACAGACATAATAGTTTCATCTGATTATACTAAGGCTAATGGGAAATGTCTAAATGTCAAGTTAATTTCTATCAATATGTACTAAACAAGTGCTTTTAGAATTAGGATTAGGGTTGCTACTACAGAAAAAAAATTATTGAAATCTTGATACAATATATTTTTTAATATTTTGATTACTGAGCATTCTTAAACCATGTATGCATACACAAATAACACCTCTATTTAAATATTAATATCTAACCTGAGGTTGTATTTTATATGTTAATTTTTATAAATACGGACATGATTTGAAATAAAATGTGGTCATGTATTTTGATATTGTTCAGTAGCTTTCTGATACATTGAATATTAATAATACTAGTAATAATTAATGTGTTTTAAGTGAACATAATAGAAGAGGAACTCAATTTAAGTACAATCTAGACAGATAAGCTAAGGAATTTTGTTTTCATATGATTTCTACCTCGTTTCCCACACTGCAGCCAGAAATATAATTGAAGGAAAAAGTCAATTTTAATAACATAATTTTATGAATTTTGAAGCCATATTTTTAAAATGCAGATTAAATATACAGACCATAGTAATTAAATGGATTCAGTTGGAGTTCTGTCACTAAGCCCATATAATACCACCTAATATTTGAGTGGTGCTTTATAATTTAAAATAATTTTTTCAGACTTTATTTTATTTTCCCAAGAAGTACATGAGGACACTGGTCAAACATTATTAATCTCATTTTACAGAATAGGGAACTAAATTAGAATTAGTTAATAAATGGCACACATAAAACTATGGCCCTGCTTTTGTCCATTAAATGTCAATCTAATGTTTATTCCATGATACCTCACTGCATCTGGAAGATAGTATTTTCATTGATAAATTTTATAATTATCCTATAATGGAGTCATAGAGCTTTCTGATGATTAGTGGTGTTATATTTTAAAGTATATCACTTGAAAAAAGGAATAACAGTATTTAGATATTCCAGTTCTCTCAAGATTACTATGCTTCTGCTTATTTATTTTAAGAAGCTTTGTAAAGACATAAGCAAAACTATGGACAGGTTAAGGGGGGAATAAGTTTTTATATGATAAAAACTTAAAGCTCATTTTATATTTAGAGAATTGGTATTTAATACAATTTTTCCATAGCTATTACAAAAATATATTATCTAATTTTAAACTAATACAAAATTATGTGGGTCATCTTTATTTAAGAAAGATGATTTTGAAGACTGATCTACCAAAGTGTTTGGAGGTATAAATAACTTGTCCATAAGTAATTTTGTCTGTGGATCTTGGAATTTATAAAGATGTTATGTGTGCTAATTTAATATACTTTGAAGTTGATAAATTGCATTATGTTTCTGCTAAAATGATTACTTTACGTTTCACATCCAGAATCTACCCAAAGGCTTGCTACTTATTACTAATAAAGACAGCATCAAAATTTAATTGGTAGTTTTAGTAGAAAAGTATTACTGTCTTTTATGCTTTTGATTAAACAGAAGGACTTCCAAATATGTAAGGCCATCATGTCTGAAAAAAACCAGGAAGAAAGATTGGGACACCTGGCAAGTTATCTAATTTATTTAACTATTTAACTTAATTACTTACAAAATACAAGGTTATCAACAGATCTCAAACAGTAAGCAGGTAACATAAAGCAAATGGCTAACTTTTTATTATGAAATGTGCATTTTAATCACTGGCTTGTGCAACCTGTTTGAATTAAAAGTAAAACATAACCAGAGAATACTTTGAAAATATTAAAAAATATAAAGAAAATTAAAATGTCATTTTTGTTTCCAAAATTAGATAAATGGTATTAAGGTGGTAACAAATGTAATTTAATATGATGGCATTTACAACGCACAATGGGAAAGGAATACAAATATTTATGAACCAAAGAGCATAGCCTTTTACTCATAATGCCTGCATGACAGAGAAAAAGATAAAGGAATTAATAGAATCATCAGAGATGGGAGTGTTTATCTTTTGTCAACCTGTGCCACATTATGTAAAACTAAAGTAAGTTTGGAGAATATGAGAAAATTATTTTGACCTAACAGATATAAACTGATTCTTCTAGTTGGAAAAGAGGTTATAAGTGGAAAATTGTGTTTGACTATGAAAACACCCTCAAACTCTAAAATTATTTGATAATATTAATGATAAGACATCATTAAAATAGCAGTACTAATTGTGCAACTTTGTGATTCCATTTACACAGATAAAATAGATAAAAACAACTAAATCTAATTCACATTGTCAAAAATCAGAATATATTTATCACTGGAGGGAAGCACTGTTGGAAGGGGCCAAATGGGATGCTTCCAGAAATTCAACATGTTCCTAAGTCCCGATCAGATGAGCCACAACATGCACATGTAAACTATGTGATCCTGTCTAGATCTATGATATATTTCCATAAAGTTCTACTAACATACATAATCAGGCAATCTCACTTATAAATAAGACTGCAAATTTTAAAGTTAAACCTTAGTGAATAAAACTCTACGGTACTATCAAAAAATGGTATGTGAATAATAGTTCAATATGATGCAAATGATTAATAAAATGCATCATATTTATGGGTCGAGACAATAATCACAGTTTCATCTAAAATATATCAAAAAATTTGTTTCATTTGATCAGCTATTTCTATTTGAGGAAAATCCTTCTCTCTCTCTCTCTTCTCTATACATATACACACACACATATATGTATAATACATATGTATATCATAATTATATATTAATATAGTTAATATATAAGCAATATATTACTTATAAGAATATGTAAGTAATAATAAAAATAGTTACAGTAGGGGCTCCTGGGTGGTTCAGTCAGTTAAGCATCTGACTCTTGATCTCAGCTCAAGTCTTGATCTCAAGGTCGTGAGTTCAAGCCCCACAGTGGGCTCCCCACTGGGCTTGAAGCCTATTAAAAAAAAATAGTTACACTCAATAGTTTATATAGCAGTTACATCATCAAAATGGTGACATAGGAGTTTCCTACCATCTTTCCATCAAAGAACACTGATTTCAGCAACCACTCACAGATAAGAATGCCTTTTTTGGAAGTCTAGGAGTCCAGTGGAGAAGCTCCAGCACACCTCTGGAATAAAAATAATTCGAGATTGGATGAACTGAAGAGAAGAAGAGGTACAGTCTCACTTCACATGTCACTCCTCTCCAAGGAGCCATAACTTCGTGGCAAGAGCATCCTTCTTGGCCACTGACTTCTCCCACAGGGGAAAGTGAGAGCATGTGAGTAAGCACCTGGTTTCCCAGCAGGAAAGGATGCTGCCAAAGAGACCCACTTTTTTTTTCTTCCAGTATAGAAAAATTCTGAGCCTCAGCCGAGGACTGATGAAGGTATTTCTGTCTTAAAACCAGTCAGTAAGACTAGAGGAAGTGACTGCTTCTTCAAATGAAAAGTCAGCCAAACAAGACTTCAAAGAACAAGAAAAATTAAGGCTGCAGGACACCGCCAAAGGAATACAATAATTTTCCAGTAATCAATTCTGAAGAAATGGAGATCTGTAATGTGTCCATTTAAGAATTCAAAATACTTGTTTTAACGAAGCTCAGTGAACTATAAGGAAGCACAGAAAGACAATTCAATGAAATCAGAAAACAACACATGAACAAAATAAGTTTAACAGAGAGAGAAATCATAACAAAGAACTATGCGGAAATTCTGGAGCTGAAGAATACAATAAGTGAAAAGAAAAATACAATAGAAAGCATAAATAACAGACTAAATCAAGCAAAATAAGTGAAGTAAAAGAAAAACAATGTAAAATTATCCAGTTAGAGGAAAACAACAAAGAATGAAGAGATTCAGAGTGCCTTCACATACTAGGGAATACTATTTAAAAAACACCTATACAATACTGCAGTCTCAGATAGAGGGAGAAAAGGGCAGAAAACTTATTTAAAGAGATAATGGGTAAGGACTTCCAAGATGTGGGAAGATATCTGGATATCCAAGTTCATGAAACTCATAAGATCCCCAACTTTTTAACCCAAAACAATCTTCTCCAAGATACACTGTAAGACAACAATCCCATCTTTGGTTATTTTTTTTTAAAGATTTTATTTATTTATTTATCAGAGAGAGAGAGAGAACATAAGCAGGGGGAGCAGCAGGCAGAAGGAGAAGCAGGCTCCCAGCTGAGCAAGAACTAAATGCAGGACTAAATCCCACGTCCTTGGGATCACCTGAGCCAAAGGCAGACACTTAACTGTCTGAGCCACCTAGGGGTCCCTCAACTTTGGTCACTTACCTAGGGGAAAAAAAAAAAAGACATCAGTATCTTGAAAAGATATTTTCATTCCCATGTTCACTTCAGCATTATTAAAAAGAACAAAGAAATGACTTAAGTGTGCCCATCAATAGATGGATGGATAAATACAATGTGAAATTATATATAATGGAATTTTACTTAGCACAGAAAAAAGAAAATCATGGTGGACTTTGAGGGTATTATACTAACTGATATAAGTTAGACCAAGAAACACCAGTACTGTACGGTATCACTAACACATGGAATCTAAAAAGTCAAACTCATAGAAACAGAGATAAGAATGTGATTGTCAGGCCTGAAGGGTTGGGGAAATGAGAAGATACTGGTCAAAAAATATGAACTTCCACTTATAGGATGAATATGTTCTGAGATGTAATGTACAGGACAGCAACCAGAGTGAACAGTACTGTATAATTTATTTGAACATTGCTAAAGGAGTAGATATAAATATTGTCAACACAAACAGGGGGGAAAAGGTAATTATATAAGATGATGTGCATTAACTCTCCTTATTGTGGTGATCCTGTTACAGTATATATGTACCAAAACATAACAGTGTGCATGTTAAATTTCCATAATGCCATCAATTATATGTCAATAAAGCTGGAAAAATACTTATACATACATATAAGAAATTGTATATACATGCATGCTTGAATATATACCAATATATACAAACAGATTTATTAAGTACTTAAGTTAGAATTAAATATTACATGTAATGTTCTCTTTTATTCAACACAGTAGTCCTATAAATTAGGTATTTTTATCATTCCCTTAGCAGATAAAGACACTGAAGTAGAACAAAGCAGAGAGCATCACAGGTCCTGATTTTAAACTATACTACAAAGCTGTATGAATCAAAACAGTATGGCTCTGGTGCAAAAACAAACTCACAGATCAATAGAACAGAATAGGGAGCCCAGAAATAAACCCACAGTTACATGGTCAATTATCTGTGTCAAAAAAGACAAGAATATACAATGGGGAAAAGATGATCTCTTCAATGAATGGTTTTGTGAAAAACAGACAACTGTATGCAAAAGAATGAATAAACTAAACTCAAAATGTATGAAAGAATTAAATGTGAAACCTGAAACCATAAAGCTGAGAAGAAACATAAACAATAAAGACTTGAACTTTGGGGGGTGCCTGGGTGGCTCAGTGGGTTAAAGCCTCTGCCTTCAGTTCAGGTCATGATCTCAGGGTCCCGGGAATCAAGCCCCGAATCGGGCTCCCTGCTCAGCAGGGAGCCTGCTTCCTCCTCTCTCTCTGCCTGCCTCTCTGCCTACTTGTAATCTCTCTCTCTGTGTCAAATAAATAAATAAAATCTTAAAAAAAAAAAAGACTTGAACTTTGGACTTAGGAATATTTTGGGGGCCTGTCTCCTCAGGTAAAGGCAATATAAACAAAGAGTATTATATCAAACTAAAAAGCTTTTGAACAGTAAAGGAAATAATTAACAAAATGAAAAGGCAACCTACTGAAGGGGAGAAGATATTTGCAAATGGTATATCCAATAAATATCTAAAGTCAATATCTAAAATGTATAAAGAACTCCTGCAGCTCAACACTGAAAAACAAACAAAAAAACAATTTAAAAAAATGATCAGAAGTACCGGAACACAAGGAAGACATAGAGATGACCAACGGACATATGAAAAGATGCTCAACATCACTCATCACCAGGGAAATGCAAGTCACAACATCAATGAGTTACCACCTCACACCTATCAGAATGGCTAGCATCAAAAAGAGAAGAAATAACAAATATTGGCCAGAATGTGAAGAAAACAAAGATGACGTCAATTTGCTTTATTTCTTGGCTATATATATAATATACACATACATGTAATATATAATATATAAAATATAATTTTAAAATACTAATATATGTGTAATAGTATATAAAATGTAATCATAAAACATTTTTTTAAAAGATTTTATTTATTTATTTCACAGCGGGAGAGAGATCACAAGGAGGCAGGGAGGCAGGCAGAGAGAGAGGGGGAAGCAGGCTCCCCGCTGAGCAGAGAGCCCGATGCGGGCCTCGCTCCCAGGACCCTGAGATCATGACCTGAGCCGAAGGCAGAGGCTTGACCCACTGAGCCACCCAGGCACCCCTGTTATTGTTTTCTTTCCCTACAATTACTTCCTCTGTTTTAGAATTAAGAACCTAAATAGAGCTTAAGACGTCCAAGCAATCTAAAATGATGTTTCATAATCGGCAAACATTCTGGGCCACCACTTTGTAGGTACGTTGCCGTGATGAGACATATTTTTTATAATTTCAACACACTTAAGTTGGAAATTGAAATTTGGTATAAGGTGGTGAGGCAGGCCATGAAGTAATTATGCTTGATTCAGAGGTAAAGACTGAGACTCATGCGAACATTGCCAAGTTGTATTAAAAATCACTGTTTCAGAGGGTGCATGGGTGGTTTAGTCAGTGAAGCGCCTGCCTTCAGCTCAGATCATGAATCTGTGGTCCTGGCATCGAGTGAGGAGCTTGCTTCTCCCTCTCCCTCTGCCACTCCCCCTGCTTGTGCTCTCTCTCTCTTTCTCTCGCTCGCTCTCTCTCAAATAAATAAAATCTTAAATAAAATAAAGGAAAAAAATAAAAGTCACTGCTTCACCACATATGTAGGGAAGGTTCTGAGCCCAAGCCTCTGTATCTGCTTAGCAGATGCCATTGCAACATTTCATGAACGTAGCCATTATTGTGCTGTTTTTGTTTTCAAATATGTAACATCTGGATTTGAGATTACTGAATATCTTTATTATTGGTATTGTTACAATTTAGATGTTTAAATATATATTTGGAAAACTCTGTTGATAGTACCTTTATATTTTAAATCATTGAAAGGTTTTAAGTACTACTCAATTAATATTATCAAATGTTTTTGCCATTTGAAGAATGTGATTAGAATCATCTTGTCTCCACATGTTACACACATATAAACAGCCCCCTACACACATCCATGCATGAGCACACACACATAATATCGTAAAGGTTGCATTAACTGACAACAATGCTGATCCTAGTGCAGTAATCCTCTTTATATACTTGAACTGTCAATTTTATCTAGCTAAGATTTTTAGGCGAATTACGTTAGTATCCATTGTTCACGTTTTACTCCCATGGGGAATTGTTTATTTACTGAAAAAGTACCCTTTATCAGCCCTGTCATATTTTTATAATGTACTTATTTTAAACACTTTCCATATGTTTCCTGAAAATGAAGACATATGGTTCATACACCATTACCATATGCTTGCAATGATAAACTTGCATTACAACACATATACTTTATAATTTATGAAGTAACTGTTTCAAAACTGTTTTCCTTCATGTCACGCTAATTTAAATATTTTAATTGCACTTACAAATAAATTCTCCAACTAATTATTATTATATGTTGAATATTGTGATGAAAAATTATGATATGTTAGAAAGATAACTCTTGAGGTTAAATATGTGTCATAGGTTAAGAAGAATTCCAGATATATAGCTAAAAGGTTCTAAGATTATAATATAAAAAATATCAGGAAGAAACATGAAAATAATAAATATTCACCAAAAGGACATAAATAAATTATACTTATTGTGCTTTACTGCATTAAAATACAGATCCAAGTGAAAATTTGATTAAAAAAAACAAACGTATTTTGATTCCAGTGGTCTTGTTAACTATGTTGAAGGAAAAAAAAAGGAAATGAAAACAATTCTTTTTTTTTTTCCCATTCATGCTATTTTGCTGTACATAATTAAGAAGTTTCAATGGAGTGGAATGGATTATCTCACTTTTCAGTTTGGAATTCCTACAGTCCAAGAAATCACAATGATGCCTTAGAATAGAAAATGAGTCTACAAATCCTTTGTTTTCTGTGACATATTATAGGTTCCAATAAGTTAACAAATCCTTTTCAGTTTTATTTCTTCTGATAAATAATTATTAATAGTTGACTGCATAATATAACTTAATCAGGTTCAAAAAGATACTGCCTAGTCATCATTTTCCTGAATGAGATATAATGTACTCGACAAGGCAAATGGATGGTTTTCACTGTGCTTAATAGATAAAGATTTAATCTAATTCATTAATACTTGAATACAAACTTGTACGTATACATTGCTGGTGAAAAGCACATGTGAGAAAACATACTATTTTAAAATTCTAGCACTACTGACTACTGATCCAGGGAAAGTGAATACAATCTATAAAATTACAGAGAAATATTCTAAGTCAAGGTTTAATTAATATACAAATGCCTATTCAACATAAGCTTTTTTCTCATAATTATGAAATCATCATTGCATGATTTTGTCACCGGAATTTTTTAATGGATCGTGCCTATCTGGAAATTTACATGGCTGTAATTTTTCAAGATTTACCTCCACAACCAATTTATTTTGTTCTCCCTGAGAGTACCTAGGTGCTCTCTAAGGACCTAAACCAGTTTATCCTAAAAGAAGTTATTGAGGGATGCCTGGGTGGCTCAGTCAGTTAAGCAGCTGCCTTCAGCTCAGGTCATGATCCTAGGGTCCTGGGATCGAGTCCCGCATCGGGCTCCTTGCTTGGTGGGGATCCTGCTTCTCCCTCTGCCTGCTCTGCCTGCTGTTCCCCCTGCTTGTGCTCTCTCTCTGATAAACAAATAAATAAAAAATCTTTAAAAAAACAAAAGAGAAGTTATTGAATTGAAATAACCTAAAGTAAACTGGTTAAATACTTTACCACTTTTCTTTGGCATTTAGCCTATTGCTTTGAACATAAAAATATTCAATATATGTTTCATTTTATACTGAAATAAGTAAAGTGAGAACTGGCCAGACTTGTGGTATACAGGGCTCATAATTATTTTATTATCCTTGTCATCATGGGGCAAATCTTTTTTTGATTGTTATTTTATTTTATTTTTATTTTTTTAATAGTATAAAATTTAGGTTTTTTTATTTGACCTACAAGATGTGAAATGTGATTTGAGATTAAATAATCTTCGCTCAACTGCTAGTAATAAATTTATTTCACATCATTGGCAGGTGAGAGTAGGAAAATTTTTTATATAAAGAATATTTTTCATTGTGAATATTTTATAATCAGATTGCTGAAGGATAAGACATTTTATGCATCATCAATCTAGTGTTTTTAATTATGTTGTCACTTATAGTCATATACCAATTCATAGCACTGGTTGTACATAATGGTAATATACTCATTTAAAGAGATCAAATGAATTGGGGAATTATAAAAATTAGTTATTAATATTATAGGCCACATGCCATTTTGGGTTATAATGTGATTCAGTTTTTACATCAGGATTACATCATTTTAAGAAATGTACCAATAAGACATATTTACTTTCAAGTATTAGAAAGTTGAACAAACTTAGGTTGATTTTTGTTATCTTAAATGTTCAGGCTAGTGGATTTTCTTTTAAAAAGAATTCAACTTGACAGGAATATATTGTGTCACTGGAAGAAGTGATTAATCCTCATATTCATGGATTAGTAAAATGACAATGTGAAAACTTGTCATAAATACCAAGCTTAGCCTGGTAAATTTTCCTTCCACCATAAGATACAGGGAAAAGCTGTCTTAGACATTATTATCCAGCTTGGGTATGTGTGAATATTTGTATTTCTCATTTTTTTTGAGGTTTTAATTCAATTTGTGTTCTAGAAAAAAGAAAAGTCTCTCAAATAAGTATAAATTTTACTTTCATTTTCTCCAAAGATTTAAGTCTCAAACAGAAAACTTTTAGAGAACATACATACATAGTGGCATTGTTCTGTGTATCATTTTTAATCACAATTATTTGTGCTATAATGTGTCAAGTGTATTTATTCTCATATCATTGTTCTTAAATACTAATAAACCCAAATGATAGGAAGTCTTTTCAGTAACCATCTCATTTACATTAATGGAATAGCCATTTAATATATATCAAAATAAGTTTTTCTTAGTGTTTCATATTTACCTTGAGAACATCTTTTATCCCCCCCACTAAGGATTTATTTATTTGTTTTAGAGAGAGAGTGGGGGGAGGGGCAGAGGGAGAGGGAGAATTTCAAGTGGACTGCATGGACCCAGAGCACAATTCAGTCCCACAGCCCTGTGACCATAAGCTGAGCAAAAATGAAGAGTTGGGTGCTTAACCAACTTAGCCACCCAAATGACCCCTGAGAACTTATATTCTATGTAAATATGAATTTAATATATGCTATGGCAATAAAATTTAAAATAAACATTTAAATATTTTTCATTATGTTATGATAAAAATAACAAGCAGCTCAAAGGACAGAGGAGGTGAGGAAATGTGAATTATTAAAATATGATAAATTATCCAAATAAAGTAAAATTTGTGTAAAAGTGAATGTGGGACTTTACATGATCTTTAAAATATAACAAAGATGAATACCTCCTAATATATGTATGAGAATGGGGCAAAATGAGTTCTTAGTAATGTGTAGGCTGCTATAATTCAAAGTTTTACACATGTCAAAAAGAAAGATTTTGTATTCAAATTGTGTTAGATTGAACCATGTAAAATTGCTATTTTATAGATTAAAAATCATGAAATCACTCACATAATTCAGCATAATAGTTCACACAAGCATAGCATTAAAATGTATCTGTCTGGTCTCTTTCTGATCCTCGTTCACTCCTATAAGAAAAGGATATTTTATGCATTGAAATCATTTCCAAAGGCAGCACTTTAATAACTTTACATATCACAATAAAATTATACAGCAGCTTATCATTATCAACAACAGCCAAATTAGGGAAAGAGCCTGAATGTCCACTGACTGATGAATGGATAAAGATGATATGGTAGATAAATACAATGGAATATTACTCAGCTATCCAAAAGAATGAAATCTTGACATTTGCAACGACGTAGATGGAACTAGAATATATTATGCTAAGCGAAATAAGTCAGTAAGAAAAAGACAAATACCATATGATTTCACTCATATGAGGAATTTAAGTAACAGAAGAAATGAACATAGAGGAAGGAAAATCGAGAGAGGCAAACCATAAAACAGACTCTTAACTATGGAGAACAAACCAAGGGTTGATGGAGGGAGGTGGGTGGGGGATGGACTAGATAGGTGATGTGTATTAAGGAGGGCATTTGTGATGAGCACTAGATGTTGTATGTAAGTGATGAATCACTAAATTCTACATCTGAAACTAATATTACATTGTATGCTAACTATGTGGAATTTAAATAAAAACATGAAAAAAATACACGGCAGCTAAGTATCATAGGGATGCATTTGTGCCCTTGGATAATTTACTCCATACAGTACTTCAAATAATTGAGATTTATGAATTCATTATATTTTTTTACCTGAAAAGGATAATGTAAGTCATTCAAATAATGTATCTTTCAAATAAGAAATATGACCTTTAGAGAAGTCATCTGAACTGTTCAAGCTTACAGAACCAGCTGAAACTAACAACAGAATCCATGTCTTCAAGTTTCCAACCTAAATGTAGATTTTCAATATGTAGAATTAAGAACAAATTGTTACTTGGCTTTTGAATTGAAAACCAGAGGGAGGGATGTGATAGTACAGCCTATTAGAAGAAATAATCAAAGAGCAAAACAAACCAAAACAAAACAGAAAACTCCAGAGGGAAGCAGTAGCCTAAAGAGAAGAGTCACAACTGTGTATTTCTAATTGGCAATTCCAGGCGATTCAGGGAAACATTGTGATCAAGAAGAATCCAGTCTGAGGTCTTTGGAAGCAGGATGGTGTGAGTATCAGAGGCGAAATATGAAATTCTCAGATAGAAAGTCAGGAAAGATAAAAAGTCAAAAAAAGTACCAAAATAAAGTTCTAGATTTGGATCAAAGGAAAAAAAAATAACTAAGTGGATGGAAAATTCCACTTTCTGAAAGAAAGTTTCTCAGCCCCAAATTATGAGAGTCAGGGTTCACAGGTTTGATTTGAGAAGCTTCCTCCAGAGTTACTGTAAAATGTGAAAGCCCACTGGTGAATGGGGTAGGAGTGATGAATATTTTCTTGTTAGGCTGGGAGACATGTAAAATATGTAACTGTGGTTAAATATCTTGAGATTGTCTTGGTTTGTAACAAAACTAGTTGAGGCTTACCATAAAATCATCCTTTTATCAAGATGTTTCTTAAGGAGGAGAAGAAAATAATTTAATAAGGAATTTCAAAAATATATTTTGCATTTTTGCAAGCCAAGAGGTAAAATTAATATCTCTCTTTTCTGCTCCCCATGATAGTTTGATTTTTATCTCCAATATACTATGTATTCCTTTTTCCTTGGATTCATGTTCTCCATTTTGCCTTCACTGCTAATTTCTTTAGGGTATTCTGGCATCTCCCACAGCAATTAGCATAGTGTTTTACACTCAATAAACGTGTGTTAACATATTTGTTAAAATGTGACACATAATATCTGTACCTATGTCAAAGTTATTGTGTTAAATAATGTAAGTTAAACTACCTTAAGAATAATATTATTTAAGGGACACTTGGGTGGCTTCCTTGATTAAGTCTGCCTTGGCCTCAGTCATGATCCTTGCTCAGTGGGGAGCGGCTACTCCCTCTGCCTGCCACTCCCCCTGCTTGTGCTCCCTCTCAGATCTCTCTCTGACAAAGAAATAAGTAAAATCTTTAAAAATATGTTATTACTTTCAATGGAAATAAGTTTATGAAGCCCTACCATAAGACAGGATCTGTTCTAAATGTTTTACATTGACCAACCCACTATATTCCCTCGACAATCTTTGTGGATATTTGCATTTATTCCCATTTGCCACCTGAGAAAAATGAGGCTTAGAGACACCAAACTTCTCAGAAAGTAATAGTTATTTACATTGATATAAATATGCCAGAGGAGTGCTGTGATTTGCAGTGACATTGTATAAATTTGTAGCATTGATAGAATCTTACCTATTGCTTATAGCTCAACTGGTTTTATATAAAGATTAGAATTATTATGTAATATACCAGATCAACTTACAGTTTTAATATTCCCCAAAGAAGTTTCCTATAGATCTTGTGATACTGCAAAACAAAACAAAAACAAAAACAAAAACCAAACCAACAGAAACCAAGATATAGATTCAAAATAACAAAATATGAAATCCTAGAGGGCAAGTACTGGAAATCACCTTTTTATGCTCTGCTTCCTTGTGACTTTTTACAGATAATGGCAGATCTCACCTGCCATCTGCCTCTATTTTCTGAATGTGTGCCTGTTTGTTTGGTTTTGTTTTTTTTTTTTAGATTTTATTTATTTATTTGAGAGAGAGAGCTTGAGAGGGGAGAAGGTCAGAGAGAGAAACAGACTCCCCATGGAGTTGGGAGCCCGATGCGAGACTCGATCCCAGGACTCTGGGATCATGACCCGAGCCGAAGGCAGTGGCTTACCCAACTGAGCCACCCAGGCACCCCTGTCTGCCTGTTTTTGAGTAAGAAGGCAACCTCAGTCAAGGATAAGACTCACCATTCTCTATACACCTGGACTGGTGGGAGATGAACTTAACTCTCTACCCAAACCAACAATGACCAAGCCACAGCAGCCTCAGCATATCCCTAAAGAGAAAGAATAGAGCACATTCTTATAGAAATAATTTTCTTAGAGTCATCCTCATGAATGAAAGTAATCTTTCAATGGCCAACCTCTGATTAGGTACATTTGAAGAGAAAGGAATGACTCAGATTGGAGCAAACTATAGTTTCAATAATAGAGTACCTGATAAGAGTCAGATGACAAACTTTGTAGACAGTTTTACATCCTTTCTGTTCAATGTTATTATTTATTTATAGAGATGGACATTGAATGCTTATTCATATTTTTACCAATGAAAAGTTGCTAAAAGGGAAGCTGACCCACTCAAAATGGGGTGGAGAGGGCTTATGATGAATATGGAAGCTAAGATTTAATACAATTACAGTCAAAATTAGAGACACTAAATCGCATAAGCCTCGATTTTAGAAGCTCTGAAAAGAGCGTTCCTGAAATGTGTAAGACATTAGCTTTCTTTTTTAAAAATATGCTTAAAAGATTTTATTGTTTGAAAGAGAGGAGTGAGAGTACAAGCGGGGGAGGGGTGGGGGAAAGGGGAAGGAGAGAGAGAATCTTTAAGCAGACTCCCCACGGAGCACAGAGTCCAAGGTGGGACTCAATCCCAGGAACCTGAGATTATGACTGAGCCAAAGTCAGACACTTAACTGACTGATCCACCCAAGTGCCCAAAGACACTTAAAAGCTTTCTTAAAAATGTATATTATTAATCATACTCCTACATTAAAATTTAGAGTTTAGGCTTAATTCTGACAACAAATGTTATGTCCTATGGTTCTGTTGGGAATACTACTCGAATTGTTACCAGCATAGATGAGAGATAATGGTTCCTTGGGGAAATCATAAGTCATGGGAGCATTAGCAAGCATACATATATGGAAAAAATAAGAATGATTTCAGTGAAGTCCTTAAGTATACTTAATTTTAGAAGACACATAACTCCCATCAAGATTGTTGAATATTCTGTTGAATACCACATGGCATTTTGCCTGTTACCTTGTCTTCAGTTTTCAGCCACATATATCTGTGCCTTAGAGTCCCTGGCTCACAGCCTTCCCTGGTTGAGACCTCCAAAGATACGGTCTTACTTTACAACACGGCCCCTATCCCCATATGAAGAAGACAGGTTAGAATCATCAGAGGCAACTTTCCCTTACGAGATGCAGAATGTTGTATACATCTCATTATAACTTTAGTAAACCTTGTGTTAAATTCTTAAAAGTACCAGTTTACAAGAAAAAAATATAGCTAAACTAATTTTCATGCGTGCTTTCCAGAACTACTCCAAAGGTAATATTTATGCTGCCCAATGAACTATGTTACTTATTAAAGAACACCCCACAGGCAAAGAATGTTCAAAATTATAATAAATATTAACAGCTTTACAGAATTTGACGTAAATCCTGTTCTGGAACTTCCACTTACATTGTGTTTTGTATTTAATTAGGTTATAGCAGCTTTTTAGTGTTACTAAAAAATATACATATCCGTGCTTCTTTGCTAATTCACCGCACATGTATAATTTTGCAGTTTTCTTTAGCTATCCTTTCCTTCTCCTTTAGTGATGCCTAATCATGACTGTCAGTTGCAAGAAATGAGAATGACTATAACTCACAAGCACAAGGATAATTAATGTTACCTCTGTTTGAAGGCAGGAATATAACCCTGATCATCACTGCCTTCAACCGACTTAAGTAGTTTATTATTTGTATTTTGTTGAGTCAATTGTAATCTCAGCCATTTTATCCTCATGTATGAAGGCATTACTATAATATGTGTGAGTATTAAATTATGGGAATAATAGTGAATGTAATTTTTTCCAAAAATAAGATTATTTGAAACTCATCTCACTAATACTAAAACTAGTAACACTGTAGTTAAAACCTAGACATCTTGTAAGTTCTACAAATTTTATTCACTAAAAGTGAGCTAAATATGAACCACTATCTCCTTCATTACAGTATTATTATTGGTTATTTTTTTTACTGCCATCTGAATTCGAATTATTTAAAAAAATAGCTGTAGCAACTTTAAAAAGTGGTTGAACCTGTCAGTTCATAAAATTACTTTCCCCAGAACACATTAAGTAAATTACTTTATAATTATTTAGAAATTCTAATAGCACAAAGTATACTTAGAAGGAGGATACATAAAGTAAATTCTCATTATGATAGACACAGACATTGTGTTTTATGTTCAATGTATTGAAGAACCAAGTTTGAATGACTTAGAAAATGAAAAAAAGTAGAATACCATGATGTTACATGTTGTTAGAAATATATCACTAAGAAAAATAATTCATAAGAAGTTACCTCTAGATTATTATCAGTTAGAATGTGGCCTATTATATTCCAGTGTTTTGTCCTTACTTTAAAAAAAAATAAAGAATCAAGCAAAACAAAACAAGACCCAGACTCACAGATACAGAGAACAGAGGGGTAATGGTCAGGGGAGAAGGAGATTGGGGTAGAGGATCAGGGGAACTAAAAGGATGAAGGGGGTCAAGAGATATAAAGTCCAGTTATAAAATAAATAAGTCATTACATTATAAGGTATAGTATGGGGAACATAGTAAGTAAAGTATTACATTATACTGACCACACATACACAGAGGCTAACTAGACTTATTGTTGTGATTAGTTCGCAATGTATACAAATGTCGAAAAACTATGCTGTGCATATGAAAATAATATTGCATGTCAGTTATACTTCAGTCAAAAAAACAGGGGCTCCTGGGTGGCTCAGATGGTTAAGCCTCTGCCTTTGGCTCAGGTCATGATCTCCAGGTCCTGTGATCAAGCCCCGCATCGGGCTCCCAGCTCAGCTAGGAGTCTGTTTCTCCCTCTGCCTCTCCTCCTGCTTGTGCTCTGTCTCTCTCTCTCACTCTCAAATGAATAAATAAAATCTTTAAAAAAATTATATGTGCTACATGTACACTGAGGACAATCATGTTTATAGTCCTTATAGTAATTAATAATAAGAAGAACTAATTTTGGAATAATAAAAGCCAAACCTATGCTAAATACTGGAACTAAAGCAAGAATCAGAATATACCCCTGAAAGAAGGTACATGACAAAGAAAATGAAGAGACATAGGAAATACTTAAATTAGGAAGTGTGTGTATGTGTGCATGTGTGTGTGTTTATATAAGCTTAAGTGAGGGATTCCTGAAAAATAAAGTTTAATAATAAGTTACATATCAAATTCTATAAATCCTCATAAAAATTTATTAAAGGAAGGCATTAACATATGTTCTCAAAATTATTTATAAAGAATCATAATATGCATTAACAACATTTATATTTCTTTATAACTTAAAGAATTAGGGTGATTTTTCTCATAGAACAAAGATTAGAGACTGTAATGAGAACAGAAATGAAAAATTTAAAAGTGATGGTAAGTGATCTCTTTATCTGTCAAAATTTCCAAGACTTTACTGATACTTCTACAGCAAACTAGAATAGTGTCATTGTTTGCCCAGTATTTAGCCACAGAAAAATATGGGCCTCGATTAAATCTCCACACTGCCTCTTCCCTAATGTGAGGATTAAATGAGATAACATATATGTGGGGAATGTCTGACGATGAGCATGCATTACACCATCAAAGAACACAATTATACAATTGTTATCGTCACCCACAACCCCTCATCAGTCTCACCCGAATTCCCTAACCCACTTACAAAAATTATTTCCTTAAGTCTTTCATATGATTCTTACAATGAATATTGGTTAAAATTAAATATTGACAGAGGTATTTGTGTGACTTGGCAGAAAAATTCATAGCCCTAAGTAAAATGATCAATTTTATGATAATTTAAAAGTAAATTCCCTGGAAATGTAATTATTATTTAATTATTTAATTTATTAATTTCGATGTTACCTGAGAACAGATTTTAGTCTATACTTAGTGGAAGAGATAAAATTGACTTAATTGGAATTGCTTAATTTAATCTCATAAAAAGGACGAGGGTATGTGCACCTAAGTTAACCTGAAAATTGTAAAGGGAGATCTAATTAACAGCTTCCTTGAAAATATTAGTCTTAAAATGAGAATTATTGGAAAATTAATGTCTATGAACATTTTTTTCAAGGTAGATCTCATAAATTTAGGAAACTTTCCATCATTACTCATTATAAAAATATCTGCTTTATTCATGTCCCTCTACTTTGAGAACTATAGTTATATAACATTATAATATATAATATATACTATTATATATTATAAAAATATTATAATACATGTTATAATATTATATTATGATGTATATAACATTTTATACAATAATGCAATAATTACATACATTATATAATTTCATTTGAGGTTGTTGCATAGACTGCAGATGCTTTTTTCATATTTGTATTTTATTTTTTCTCTTTTTGAATTGTTGCTATTATTGAATTTTCTATTTCAATGTTTTATTTTGCAAAGTCTAATACATAATTAAATGTATCCAGTGAATTTTCCATCTCACATTCTGAAGTTTTCATTTTTAGAATTTTACCTTTCTATATCTCCACTCAACATTACGCAGTTTTCATTGTCTAGTTTCAACACTTTGAACCTATACAATGTAGTAAAAATAATTGTTTTGATATCTCCCTCTTATAATTCTAACATCTGGTTAACACTGGCTCTATTTTGATTGATTAAATTTCTCCTCATCTTGGGACTTATTTTTCTGTTTCTCACCGTGGCTGATAATTTTTATTAGATTTTAGAAATTATTATTTTATTCTGGGTGGTGCTAGATAGTTTGTATTTTTCACCAGAGTCTTCTTTTAGGACAAATTTAAGTCACTTCAAAGCCACTGGATTCTTTCTATAATATTTTCAGGATTTGTTACAGTTCAATGGAACACATTGATTCTGGAGCTAATTTACGTTAGTATTGAGCCGATGTCCTGTGTATCATGAGGATTTACAGTCTGAGTGGAGGAAAAGAATACTATTCACAAATGTCTATGTCACCAGACACTGTGACCTTAATCAAATTCAAATGTATTTACCCTGCTTTGAGGAGTTTCCTCACAGATGTATGGTGATCATTATATTGCTCAATACTTGATGGAGATCCTCTTTGAAAGTATGATCATCTCATTCTCTACATTTCCCTCCTCCCTGGTGCTCTGTCTTAGGAACTCAAATCTTCTCAGTCTCCCTAGACTCTCAGCTCCTACTACTCTACCTCAGGAGTCCACCGGGCTCCAAGTGAGTCGCCCCACCCCACCTGGAAACTCATTACTAGGTCAGTAAGCTGAGCAAACAGAGGACTTCACTTCAACTTGTTTTTGTCTCTGAGGAATCACTGGCTTTCATTTACTAACGTGCAGTGTCATGAAAAAGCAAGGTTTTATATATTTTTCCCAGTTTTGGGGTGTTTCATGAAGGAGACTAACTGTGTTCCCAGTTACTCCATATGGAACAGAAGCAAATATGTTCACTAGGTTTTAATTGATAATTTTCAAATCATATACTAAAATTAAAATTTAGGACTTACTTTGACAAGTTTAAATGAGGACAAATTTATTTATAGCTTTGGTATAATAAAGCAAAATTATACTTAAACTCTGAAATACAAAACACATTAAGTGTGTACAAAGTGTAATTTAACTAAGGGTGTATTTAAAACACAATGGGTTTTAACAAAAAAATCTTAATTTATTGGAAACTTTGGGATGATCATTCCTTTCCTCATGAAACACATAGCTGCATTTTAAACAATTTTATGAGGAATAGCCTGCATTTCTGTAATCTTGTTTTCAAAGAGAATTTTGACATTATATCTATAACACATAAATATTTTTATTTTTAGTATTTAGAGGGAAGTTTTAGAAAACTATATTATGAATGTGTTAAAGTCAATATGTACTAATTACCAGAACTTTAATAGATGTATCTATGTATAAGTATTAAGTGACTGAATTCCCCAGATACAATGCTTTTTTCATATCAAAATCATCTTATTTGGGATTTCTAAGCACAAATTTGGAAATTACAAATATTGTAGAATTATGTATTCTGAATTCTTTTCTGCTTATTAACTATCTTCTTAAAATATGCATATAAACATATATCAAAATATATGTGATATATATGTATGCACAAATGTACCTATAGATAGATACAGATAGTCTGAATGTAACACAAGCTATATTTTAAACTGTGCTTTTCTTTTTGTTCCCCAAATCTTGCATTAATGGTAAATATTGGTTGAATTCTCAAGGTACTTCTTTTTTTTTTTAATGTGCCTGGAGCATTATACTACCTGATCTTTTGTAAGTAATTTAACCAATTAAATGAATATGGCTTTGTTATAAATATTTCCAATATTTATATTGGAGCATCAGAAATCCCATGACAGAATGTATCCATCCATCTAGTATTTGGCAAGTTACAATTTCCATTTATTCTTCTTTCCCTTTTGAGACATATATAGGAAATGAGCTTTTTACTTTGAATGAAACAGACTATTTTCTTGGTTGTATTTCTATTGTTAATGAAATGTTTCATTAGTATATCCCTAGGGACTAAATGTGGCAATTAGTAGCAACAACAATGTGGGTGTGAGAGTAAATGAATAAATAAANGAGCAGAGAGCCCGATGCGGGCCTCGATCCCAGGACCCTGAGATCATGACCTGAGCCGAAAGCAGAGGCTTTAACCCACTGAGCCACCCAGGCGCCCTCTTGGTTGTATTTCTATTGTTAATGAAATGTTTCATTAGTATATCCCTAGGGACTAAATGTGGCAATTAGTAGCAACAACAATGTGGGTGTGAGAGTAAATGAATAAATAAATGTAAAAATTTTAATGTTATTTTCTTCAATAAAAAATGACAACACCCAGAGTCCCAAACCTCTTAGGATACAGCAGCTTGTTTATTATTATGATGGTATGTTAACAATGCCTTTTCAAAAATAACCTGCGAACTTTTCTCTTAATGAAGCTGTTCTTCTCCGAAAGGAGCACTCACATTAAGTGAGCCGAAAATATTTAAGTTCTTCCTTAGAAGGAAGAAATATTTTCCTCCTAAATCATCAGCATACTGAAATAAAAACATTTTACCATGAAATGAAGATAATTCAGCATCTTATATTGTCCCGAGTCAGAACAACTTCTGACATGTGATAAACTAGTCATTTTCAAGGAGGTAATAGTGGTCTTGAATTAACCAGAATACAGCAGTGTCAACTTCAGTGTTCAACCACTGAAATACCATCCATTTATCAAGAAACACAGGGGGCAGAGTTCAATATGTCTCATTTATGGAAGAGAATATGAAGACTAAGGGGTAAGTGGTAGTTACACAGCACAGAACAAATACAGTTCTGTGTCACTAAGTGAAAAACCAAAGGTACGATATGAGATGTATGACATAAGCTAAAAACAGGAAAACATCTGTAGGACTAACCATCAATATTTTCTTCAACTCTGTGAACCAATGAAAGAGAAATCTTGAAAAAAGATTTATATAAAACCTACTTTGAACATTAAAGGAGCCAATGGTGATAGCAACGTTTTTAATAATTCTAGAAAAGATACGCTTCAGGTGAAGGGAATATTTCACACATTCTATCTCTGTCATCAAGCGATTGGTTTTTCTGTCCCCAATTACTTATAAAAGATTACACATAGACATCATTTTAGTAAGGAAGGGAGTGGCCCTTCAAAGAACAAATCTATCAGTAGGTCTTGTTGGAAGACACTTTCTGTGATAAAATGTGCTGACAATAGCTTTAACACAAAACCGATGGCTGTTATCATTCAGCTGACATTCCATTGTGACCGCTGTTTCAATAGATATGTAATTCTCTTGAATTATGAAACAAATTTTATGTCATGCAAAATAATACCTGATAGAAATAACCTAGTCATATTTTTAAAACTGTTGCTATAGCATGGGCAGTGAAATGCTCAACTACAGTAACTCTACTAAGTGACATAAGCAACTTAGCAGAGTATGGCCAAGGGGTTTTGTGGCCTTCATAGCACCCATTCCTTGATGTCATATTTCCCTTATTCAAGAGAGCTACGAACAGAGACAGAAAAATAAAAGGAACTAGAGCAAACTAAACTCATATCCTTCAGAGTGCTTAACAGCATAGGATTTGGGTTTTGTTTTTGTTTTCAGCTTTGGCACAAATTATGGAGATAAATAGGGGCAAAAGAAAAACCTATTACAGTTGCATTGTGGTTCTCCATTTTACCTTCACTTCAAAGTTGCATGGTCTTAATACAACAGACAAGAGTCACAGATGTGAGAACTCTGAACTACTCACCGTTTTCCTTATCATAAAAATATTGTAAGGAGATTCAGAGCCAGATTATTCCTAATGATAATGTGCAATTAAAAATAAGAACCAGTTCTTCTATTGCTGCAGTTTGCATTAATATATAATTAGATGTAAACAAAATATTCTGATATATATTTTTAATATTTTTTATATTTCAATGTGTTATATAATAAAAACAAGGATTTAATACATAGGTATATATTAAAATCCTTTGTCAAATCTAATTTTCTGACAATATACCAGCAAATACAAACAAACGCATATCTAACACTCCCACTAAATCTTTATTTATATTTCTCAGTGTCACTAAACCAGTGTAGTTTCATAATTTCCCTATGAGGGGCACGTGGCTGGTTCAGTGGGTAAAGCATGTTTAACTTTTGGTCTCTGGGTTCTGAGTTCAAGCCCCATGTTGAGCATGGAACCTACTTTAAATAAATAAATAAATAAATAAATAAATAAATAAATAAATAAATAAATAAATAAAAATTCCCTATGAGATAGGCATTAAAACCATCACTTTATAACCTCAAAGTACTTACTTGAAAACCTCAAGTCACCCAGTTACTAAAAGGCTGACCTGAAACTTGGAAAGGATTCATGATATTTACTGTAATAGAGGGTTGAGAACATGGACACGTCACATAACATATGAGTCCTGGGAAATGAAAGTAATTCGATATAGTCCGATCATGGGGTGATAGGAGACTGAGGTAGCAGAAGTGGGAGATAAAGTTTCTACAAAAAAAAATGTGGTAAAATATTATGTAAAGGCTGTTTATACCATGCCATGTGAGCAGGGAAAGGTTAACTCGGTAGCTCTGAGGGACTTCAACGCTGCATTCAGAGTGATAGGACAAGATCCTTTCCCAGGCCAGCTCCTCAGTGGTGATCTGGGAACATGGAATATTCTGTGTGATAAGGTTTTCTTGTAAGCCTGGAGCCTTGGGCTGTGGTGTATCAGAGTGATCAGTTAAACGTATCTTAACTATGTGATTTAAGGTAAATATTTTTGCTAAGGGGATGAGGGGCTATCAAGTAGTTGGTATCAGTCAAATGCGCCTTGCATACCTATGGGACTGATGCCAATAAAACTCTGGAGAACAAGGCTCTGGTGAACTTTGCTGGCTGGCAGCATTTTTGTGTTGTCACACACCAATGTTGTGAGAATTAAGGGTGTCCCTGTGGTTTGTCTTGGGCTTCATCCTTATACCTTTCCCCTGGCTGATTGTAATCTGTAGGCTTTCACTATAATAAACCATAATTGTGAGCAAACAGCCTTTCTGAGTCCTTCTAGTGACTCTCGGAGCCTAAACATGGCTTTGGAGATCTCCGTCTCCACAGCACACTATGGAATTTGGATTTTATCCTTCACACAACTAAACATTACAATAGTCTTTAAAGCAATAGAGGTTTTTTTTTTTTTCATTCGTTCATTTAATAAATGACTACTGAGTACCTTCAATGTATCTGACTTATTCTTAGGCTGTGGGAATTCCACAATGTAGACAATAAATAAAATTTCTGCTTTTGATATCCACCCGAGACACATAATAAACACATTAATATCATATTCCTATATGATACCTGTCTTACCAAAATAAGTGGACTGTAGCTATGGACAGATGAGGTGGGATTAAAGACGTGATTTGGTAAAAAAAAAAAAAAAGAGCAGTCATTTGTATTAGACAAGAGAGATTTGCCTGGCGTTTTGTGGGGTGCACGGTGTCGTTTTCATCTGTGCTTGGACAAAATTATAAAGTGGTCGTTGTTGTTGCGTCACCCATCATGGTGGCAGAGTGGCCTTTCTGGTGTGGGTGTTCCGTCAGGTTGTTCCTGTCCAGCAGGAGAGCTGCAGGAGCTAGCTGTGAGCGTCAGGCCAGTTTGTAACAACGCTAAGGCCTACGTGGAAGCGCCAGAGCCCTTTCATCTATCAGCACGGCTTTTTCCTTCCAAGGAAAACTGTGAAATAGCTGGCTGTTACTTCCAAAGTGCTAGGACAGAAAGACTAAGATGCAGGATTCCAAACTCTGTGACAATCTCTCTCAAAATTGAAGCAAACTGAAAATTTCAGAAACACAATAACTTGGAAGAATTGTCTCCAGGGGATCTACACTAAAATAAAATAAAAAGAGCCTCATTCAGCCTGAAGAAAAATGATTCAAAATGGAAGCTGAAGACAAAGAATTAAAAGTAATATAAAGCATAAACATATAGATAAATCTAAATACGACGGTATAAAGCAAGAATGCTAATATCTTGTGGAGAGATATACATTTGTATATACGTAAATATAATATAAACACACAAATTACAGGGCGGCAAAAGACAATAAAATTAACGTTTCTGGGCACCTGGGTGGCTCAGTGGGTTAAAGCCTCTGCTTTCGGCTCAGGTCATGATCTCAGGGTCCTGGGATCGAGCCCCACATCGGGCTCTCTGCTCAGCAGGGAGACTGCTTCCTCCTCTCTCTCTGCCTACTTGTGATCTCTCTCTCTGTCAAATAAAATAAATAAATCTTTTAAAAAAATTGATGTTTCTAAGATTATTTTCTTTTCCGAAAAGAGGTGAAAAATTTAAAATATATCAAAACTAAACTAAGGTAGGCTCCATATTAAATTATATCAGGCTAAAATAAGCTAAGGTACATGTTATAAAATTTATTGAAGTGAAAAAGGAGTAGTAGGGGTCTTACTAGTAAACCAATAAAGTTGAGGAATTAAAAAAAAAAAAAAAGAATTGGTCAGGGGCACCTGGGTGGCTCAGTTGTTAAGTATCTGCCTTCAGCTCAGATCATGACCCCAGGGTCCTGGGACCGAGCCCCACAGTGGGCTCCTTGCTCAGCGGGGAGCCTGCTTCTCCCTCTGCCTGCTGCTCCCCTGCTTATCATCCCTGTCTCCCTATTTCTCTCTGTCATAAATCGGTAAAATCTTTTAAAAAAATAAAAAATAATTGATCAAAAGAAGGCAAGGAAATAGAGAAAAGGTAACAGAAAATAGGACCAGTAGAAAACAAAGAGAAAGATGAGTTAAGTATAATATTAAGTACAAACAGACCAAATATTCTAACTAAAGGACAAAGATACATACACACAGAGACATCCAAACACACACCAGCCATTTGTATGATGCTTTCAAAATAAAGACGATGTAAGTGAAAAGTACATTAAAAAGGTATGCATGTGTCACTAACCTAAGGAGACTAGTGTCATTATACTAAAATAAAGCATACAGGAAGCCAGAAAGCGTATCTGGAGCTAATGAAGGACACTTCATAATGATGAGTCAAGCCACTGTGGAAATATAACAGCTTCATTATTATATACACACAGCATAGTCTCAAATGATGTCCATAAACTCTTGAAGGAATATAAGTAATTAACATAAAACAGTCTGAAAAGCAAATAAAAATTCAATAAGGACATAGAAAATTGGAATTGCATCGAGAAATGTAACCAAAACCATGACATACATAGTATACACAATACTGCAGCATTCACATGCTTGTCCAGTGCACACAGAAAACGTAGGAAACCTTTATGGTCGACAGCAAGCCATAAAGCAAGTTCTAATAATGGTGAAGAATGAAATTATAACAAGTACATTCTCTTACCATTGTAGAATTGAGCCAGAAATTAAGAACAAAGCAATAATTTAAAAATCTCCAAAGTGTCTGGTAATTAGCAGTGCTTTTAAACATAACACATGTCTCAAAGAAGGAATCACGAAGGAAGTTAGTATTGAATCGAAGCATAAAAAGCATAAGTATCTAAAGATGTGAGATTCATTAAAAGTTTTGTATAGGAGAAAATACTTAGACATTATTGTATAATAGAAGAAAGGCTGAAAATCTGTGATTCAAGCATTTTCCTCAAGGTTAAAATATGAGAAATAATTTTAAAGGAAATAAAAGATGAATAATAAAATAGAAAACTATATATGAAATAAATCAAAAGTTAGATTTTTGAAAAGATTAATAAATAGTCATATAATACAAAACAAATCAATGAAAACAAAACAAAAAAATAAACACCCTCCCTCTCTCAAAGAAAGAAGTACAGAAAGCATAATTTATGAATATCAGTAATAAGAAGAGAACATTACTATAAGTTTATAGCCATCAAAAGGATAACAAGAAGATTATACGAACACATTTATGCCAAAAATAGTTGGGAGAGGTGCCCCAAAAAAAGAAAAAGAAAGAAAGAAGAAAACCCTAAACAAAATAATAGGATGTATCTTAATAACATCAATGCAATGACAGAAACATCAAACCAGTGACAGAAACAATAAAATGCTATATCATAAGCAAGCTGGGATTACTCCAGAAATGTAAGGTGGATTTAATATTCATATATCAATTTGTAATTTACCATACTAATAGAAGTAAAAAAAAAGAGCAGAATAAAAGTTAATGCAAACAGACAAAATGCATTCCATTTTCAGTAGAGGTAGAAAAAAGGCTATTTCATAAAATCCAACATGCATTTTACAAAATTTCTTTCCCACTGAAAAACAGGAGAAAATTTCTCTATTAAAGGAACCACCAGGGCTCCTGGGTGGCTCAGTGGGTTAAAGCCTCTGCTTTCGGCTCAGGTCATGACCTCAGGGTCCTGGGATCGAGGCCGGCATCAGGCTCTCTGCTCAGCAGGGAGCCTGCTTCCTCCACTCTCTCTGTCTGCCTCTCTGCCTACTTGTGATCTGATCTCTCTCTCTGTGTCAAATAAATAAATAAAATCTTTAAAAATAAATAAATAAAGGAACCACCAAAAATCCTACAGTAAACAAGAGATTAAAAGCTTTCTTTCTGAGATCAGAAATGACACATTGATACCCAGTATTACCACTTCTACTCTTTTAGTATATATTATATATAATAATATTATGATATAATAATTTTATTTCAAAATAATATATTTATAAATTTCTAAATTATTTTTAAATAATAATTATTTCTAAATAAGAAAAATTAAGAAAACACATAACTACTATTTTTTTATAACTACTATTTTAATAGCATCAAATACACCATATTCTAGGTATAAGTTTAGTGAAACTGCTATAAGACACTTATATCAAAAATAACAGAAAGAGGGCGCCTGGGTGGCTCAGTGGGTTAAAGCCGCTGCCTTCGGCTCAGGTCATGATCCCAGGGTCCTGGGATCAAGGCCCGCATCGGGCTCTCTGCTCGGCAGGGAGCCTGCTTCCTCCTCTCTCCTCTCTCTCTGCCTGCCTCTCTGCCTACTTGTAATCTCTCTCTCTGTGTCAAATGAATAAATAAAAAAAATCTTTAAAAAAAAAAAATAAATAAAATAACAGAAAGAGAAAAGAAGACTCAAATAAATGGAAGGATACACTATGCTCATCACTTAAAAAACCAATATTACAAAGGACACAATTTTACCCATGTCGATCTTTATATAACATGAAATCACAATGACTATCCCAGCACATCTGTATATATATGGAAACTAACAGGATTATTTATATAGAAACACAAAGTATCAGAAGAGCTAAGAAGATTTTAAAGAAGGACCAGTATGGAGAACCTTGAATTCTAGACAACAAAATTTTTTAGTAAGGTCAGTATTATGTAGGATGATAATAATTATATATGTAAATATACGTATATGGATAATAATATATATCCATATAATATGGAATGAATATGTGTGTGTGTGTGTGTGTGTGTGTGTGTGTGTATTTTTTTAAAGGAAAAACCCACCAATTTTAGGTGGGGACATGAAGCAATAGGAACTTTAATGCACTGTTGTGGGAGTACAAATTTGGAGAACTCTTTTGATAGTGTTAAGTAAATCTGAAGATACACATCTCCTGGCATGGCATAATGACAATTATTGTACCTACTGATTTCATTGCGATGGTCCACCTTGACTTGTCCACACTGACCATACCCGTGGACCCACAGATTTCCTTCCTCTCCTTCCCTTCCTATTTATACTTAATTAACTCTTGCTTATTTCCTTTCCATACTGCTGTTATTCCTTGCTTAACTATTTAACACATGTCTGAAATAGTTCCCATAGATTATCAATACCTTAATCTAAATAAAGCAAATTCGGAAAAAAAACTTAGTTTAATGTCTGAGATTTAATGAAAGAATTAGGTTAGTTAAAATAGTGAAGCAGCATGCATGTGAGTTAGAAGAAGAAGCATCAGCATCAGGCCCCTTGGGGGACAAATCCTGATTCTGATATGTTATGATTAAGTGAGTGTGGGAAAATTATTTAATCTATCAGTGGGACCTTCACTAGTACCTACATGAAAGTCTGGAGCAAACTGGTAAAAGTAGGTGATTCTAGAGTAAGAAGTTTTATTTTTGGATGTGAGTGACATAGGTGTGTTCAAACGGTGAAATATATCCATCTGTACAATTATAATTTGTGTCCTTTTTTTTTATTATTTACTTGCCATAGAGAGAAATCAGATCACAAGAAGGCAGAGAGGCAGGCAGAGAGAGAGGAGGAAGCAGACTCCCCACTGAGCAGGGAGCCCAGTGCGGGGCTCGATCCCAGGACCCTGGGATCATGACCTGAGCCGAAAGCAGAGGCTTTAACCCACTGAGCCATCCAGGTGCCCAATTTGTGTCCTTTCTAATAAAAAAAGTTTATTTAAAAATTGAAAAGTAACTATGTTTCTCAGCATCAAAAACTCATACATTTTCATTATGTTCACTGCACTAAACTCCAGGTCTGTGGCATCTTCCTGTGCTGCAGTTCAAGTTTGAAAATCTAGGAAGGAGAATCTGACCAGTTGCTCACAATGTGGAACAATGCCATTTCCATTTCTTTATTTCCCAGCAGGAGGGGAAGAGCTAATGTGATTAGCAGCACTAACAGAATCTTCTAACTGCTTCATGACAGATCAGTTCCTTAAAGTTGTCTGTGGTGAGAGTTTTACCAGGAGTAAATGGTAAACATGCCAGCTGGTTGAATAATAAGAAAGGTTCACAATCCTCAATGCTTATCAATAGACAATGGTTAAATTAGTTACATTATATATACTCTATGTTATTACATCTAGAGGGTGGGGAAGTATGGCAAACAGTGGCAAAGAAACAAACTAGAATCTGGGAGAGATGAACGTAAATTTTACGGGAATCCTCACAGACAGAAGGGTCAACATGATCCACAGCTCTCCTCACATCTCAGCACCCCCCCTTCAGAGTGGTATATCAGAAACCACGATGGAAAGTGCTCCAAGGGAATGATCTAACCTCCCTACCATTATATGAATTTACGGGGAACTTGGAAAGGGGCCATAGAACATCCAAATGAGTAGCTGATTATATAACAAAAATGCAAGCCTGACCAGAGATACAGACTTGTTAACCTAGAATGTATTCTATTGAATTAACTGAGCAGATTTACAAAATTAGACAACAGGAAAGAAAATTAGCCTCGTTAACACCCAGATTCATTTCTCCTCAGACCATCTTCTGTTCCTCGAGGGTTTATTGGATATACTTACACATTCCAACTGATGTCAGGTTATATCAATCTCTACAACATTGCATGTAAGTGGAAAAAGCAGTAAGTTTTCTTGCAGTTCTGTTCAGTTATTAACTAACTGACATATAAACATCACCAAAACTTCTCTGATAAGCAACCTCCTTTATAAGCAACTACCTCTAAACTCTCTTTTTCAACTTTTTCCTTACCCTTGGGGATATACATTTTATACATTTTTATTTAGTCATAAATTTCTCTTTATCATTTCATGTTAATTTCATTTTAATATCAAAGTGATATGTTTTATACACTACATAATCTATCTTACATACTGTGCTAAAAAGTGGAAGGTTTTGCCCTTTCTCAAGTAGCTTTAGCTTATACTAAAAAAAGGGCATTGTAATTTTTTGGAAGTATTTTCTAGTTTTTTGGTAATGAATGTAATTAAAACACCACATACATATATATATATATATATAGTTATATAGTTATTATTATTTTTAATTTTGCATTGTTGGTGCCTGGCTGGCTCAGTCGGGGGAGCATGAGACTCTTGAGTACGACGAGCCCAACACTGGGCACAGAGATTACTTTAAAAGAAGAAAATAAATAAAATAAAATAAATTTTAAATTGTTTAAAACCTCATGGAGTCCTATATGGGATGCACAGATGGGACATTTGAAATAACTCTATTTAACATGCTTGAATCATTTCTAATATAATTTTAAGGTATATTATAGAATTTCTGCCACAGTATAAAATAATCGTAACCAGTAACAAAATAATAATGTAATGACAACAATAAATGTTTACTGATTTTTGTTTTTCAGGCTTCCTATAGAATGAATGTTTGAATCTTCCCCAAATTCCTATGTTGAAACCTAGCCCACCAGAGTGATTGTATTTGGAGTTGGAGCCTTTGGGCAGTGATTAGGTTATGAGCATAAAGCCTTCCTGAATGAGATTAGTGCTGTTATAAATGAGAGCCCAGGAAGGTCCCTCACCGCTTCTGTCTGTCAAGCCACTGCAAGACGTTAGCTATCTGTGAACCAGAAAGTGGGCTCCCACCAGGCTCTAAATCTCCTGGTGTGTTAATCTTAGACTTCCAGTCTCCAGAAGGGTGAGAAATAGAATTCTTAATTCTTCTTATGGAAGCCCCAACAGGTGAAGACAAGGCCTAGTTTTAAAGATTTTAGTTGAGCATCTGATTTCATCTTCAAAATATGTATCTGAGCATTATTATGACCATCTAGTGAATAAGTGTGCTTGTTCAAGTTCACTTAATCAGAATATATTAGAACCAGAATTTGACCACGAGATGCCTGAGTCCGATGCCTCTTGCCGTAATAGTATATATGCTATCTTCCTAACTATCTTAACGAGCAGTTTTCGTGCCTAAGAGGTATAAACAAGACTTCATTAAGTATTAAAAGTAGGGGAATGAGGAGAAGGGAACGTGTGGTTTCAAGGGTACCATCAATACAGGCAAGTCAAGTTGGCCATCACAATAAAATCAATAGATCCAATCAAGTCAAAGAGAAGCAGGGAAATGAGTCCAAGAAGTTTGTGGCCTGACATCTCTCCCTGCTTCAAAAATATCCTCTGGGCTGGTCTGATCTTCAAGTCAATTAGAAAAGGAAAGATTAGCAGAGAAGAGAATAGTTTCTAACAATGAAAACAATGAACAAGAGAAACATTATATTTTAGCAGGAATGAGATGGAGAGAGTTAAAGAAAACTAGGACAAAGAAAATGCAAACTCTAAGAATTGAAATGCTTAACTGCCAGAAGGGAAATGGTGTCCTAGGAGACAAATAGGCAGAATATAAGGCAAAGAAAGGAAGAGAGAAGCCTGGGGGCAGAGGAAAGAGCTTGTGTATCTTTGTAGAATAGAGAGTATAGGAAAGACAGAGAAATTAGTATCTGATGTGAATAAAAAAGGAAAGCAAAAGAAAAAGGAAAATGATGTAACTGGAATTCTAAAAAATGGCAAGGAGAGAAGGGAATATATTTGAAGATTCAAATGAAAGTTTATTTCAATATTACAAAAAGATTTATAAGGAATTTGCTTACAAAATTTAAAATAACTTTACCAGCTAATTTAACTTTTTTTTAGACATAAGGTGATAAGGTGATATGGTAGCTGATAAAGGCAAATTCACTATAGATAAGCATCTTCAACATGCCATGTGAATGACACTATTCAATAAAAGCTTAATTTTCGAATAATAAGCTTTATTTTTTAACTAGAAAAACACACATAACATAAAAGTACTATCTAACCCACTTTAAGTCTACAGTTCTCTTCCATTAAGTGTATTCAGATTGGGGAGCAACTATCATCACCATGTACCTCCACAATTTTTTCATGCGGTAAAAATAAGAGCTAAGTTTAATTTTTACAAAGTTTCGTGCATAGGCACACCTGTTATCTAGGACTATAACAAATCCCCAGCCCTTCATTAACTGGGCCTAATTCATCCTTGATACAGTTTCCTTCTATCTTCCACAAAAATAATACTGATTTAATTCTCTTCAGATACTATTTTTTTTTACAATAAATGTTTCAATAGACAAAATAGATACTGGGTTTTAGAGAAATAAAAAAATCATTTTTATCTAAAACTAATACTTGACCAATTGAAGAGTTATGACAAAGAAAAAAAGTCTACATGCTCTGGTAAAAATCTATTCTGGGTATATCAAGTCCTGATACAGCTGTCCATATGCCTTTGTCAAACTCTAGCAAATTCTTTGGAATAGCTAAAAAATAGCAGCATCAATAAAACTGCTGAAACATTTGACCTGAACAAGTTTTTTTTTTCTTAAAAAAAAGGCAGTACCATGGACTTTAAATCATATACTATGACTAGCATATTGATTTTCTATATAAATGGGGCTTTTCTGTATATGATAAGAACTGATTCTTCCCACATCTTCCCTTCAGCAAGGCTCACTTTAGCTCAGGATTGTCTAAATATACCTATCATTTTGGATGAGATTTATCCAATTTTAGCACTGAATTTTTTTTTCAAGCTAAAGTCTATAAATTTATCTGCATGAACAGAATTTTGTTGATATTTTAACCAACATAAGAATATCTGACTTGGAAAATTTTAATTATTGCTTCTTATTTGGTATAAATGCTGTTTATGTTAAGGCATCTTACATTATGTAAAACAGCAAATAAAACCAGTAAACCTAATTTTCATTATTCTTTACTGTGATCTCCACATTAATAAAGAACAGGTAACAGCCATCACCCTACACTCCACTTCTGAGAATCTTGAATTTATAAATATAAGGAACTGCCTTAGTTTAACACTTGTATTTATTGAAACTATATTCACAAAATATTTACATCTCTTGGGAAACAAAGCATTATGAGGAATTACTATTTATGTTAATTATAGGTATGAAAATACAATCATTTTAAGAACTTATACGTTATATTATGTTAATATCAAACTTGATGTATTGTGTCAAAAATATATTTCACTGCTAACTTAGCAACCTACAACAAGAAAGCAGAAAATATTTTTACAAAAGATACTATGGAAAGCTATTTGCCACTTGAATGAATTATAAATAACAGGGCTAATCTGTTACTAATACAATAAAGAAATAGATTCTAGATTAGTATTAAGGGATCACTATATCAAGTTATGAAGGATTTGCAGAGTGCCAAATTGTGCATGAATTAATCATAGCTATTCTTTCTAAGATTTATGAGTTGCGCTTGAAAAATTAAATCTAAAAATGTATCGAAAAGAAATATGTGGAAAATTTTCTGAGTCACATTATATTAACTACTAGACTTAAAGAAATTAGACATTTATCTTCCAGCTAGTTATACATGACTTTACAAAGAAAAGAATCAAAAGGCACACAAATGTTTCAACTATATGTTCCTAAGTAATAAGAGACTTTAAACTCCATACATAATAGGCATTTTATGAAAATACAACAGAAAAGTATATATGTACATTGATGTACTAATAAATATCTGGCAGTCCAAAATAACAAAATTTCCATGCTTATTAAGAAGAAGTTATGAAATCTGTTACGATGCTCTCTGGATATATGGATCCTCTAAAAAAAATAATGTATTTTCATGAAATATTTATCTAAATGTAAAACAAATGCTGATATATATAAAGTTTAAAAAATGTTTAAAAAAGTTTTAAAAAGTTTTAAAAAGTTTAAATAATTCTTAAATATCTCAATACTAATTAGTTTACTGAGTATATCCTGTACAAAGAGCTTAGAGTTGAAATTTTTTCCATTCAGGCTTTATGTTGATTCCGCTGGGTAGGCAGACACTGGTGAGAGACCTTGGGTGTGTGTGTGTGTGTGTGTGTGTGTGTGTGTGTGTGTGTGTGTGTGTGTGTGTGTGTGTGTGTGTGTGTGTGTGTGTGTGTGTGCGCGCGCGTGCGCATGTATGTGTGTGGGTATTTGTGTGGTTGTCAAGAGTGTTTCACTTTTTGTTGCTTTTTGAAATTTGTTTTATTGAGTTTTGCAGCTGTCAAGACACCTGTATTCTCCAGCTGATATTCTGGATTTATAGTTCTGCAGTTACAGAATTTCATTTTTATTTCAAATGCCATCATCATCATTAATATGCCTGTAAGAAGACAATCCAATTCATTTTTTTCCAAGACAACATATGTCCTCATACATATTTTTAAAAACAACTACTTTATTGAACTTCAGCTTTTGTTTCACTAAAAAAATGACTATCTGAAATTCTTATCATTATGCTGGAAAATCTTTTGTGGAGTACAGCTGCTCAAGTGACAACTGCATATTGACAAGTATTGTAATTTCTATAAAATGGGGAATGATCCATATATGATTAACATTGTAATATAAGACTACTTGTAAGAAACAATAGAGAAGATATTTTAATATTTATAGAAGTGATATTTCTTTTAATTCATTTGAATATGGTAAGCTTGCCATTTTAAAATAATAAAAACTAGGTAATGGAAAGCTTCCTTTCTCATTATTTACTTATTTCCCTTTCTCACTTTAATTAAAATTAAGATCTTAAGAAAAATGCAAAATCTAAATTAAAGTATTATCTGTCTATAATGTACCAACTCTTTATGCAGAATATACTAGGATATATTTTCTAACTATTGAAATATTCAAAATGAGTTGTATCAAAAATAAAATATTCTGTATAATAACCATATCTGATGGAATCAGGCCATAATTATGTTCTAATAAAATAATGTATTTAAATTTGTCATATAATTAATATAGTTTATATTTAATGATTAGTGTCTTAGATTAATTTTCAAGTTCATTTTCCTTGAATAATAATACTGATTACCCGAATATTAACTATTACCATCCACCAGTAGTTCTGTAGAACTAGCATTATAATAGTTTTCAATTCAAACTTAACATTCTACCAATCATAAGGATGTACTACAACAACTTAATGTTTATTTATAAACACACAGAAAACAATATAAATGAGTATAGTTTTAATTTGTCAGGAAACTACAGATGTTGGCAAGGATGCAGAGAAAGGAGAACCCTCCTACACTGTTGGTGGGAATGCAACCTGGTGCAGCCACTCTGGAAACCAGTATGGAGGTTCCTCAAAAAGTTGAAAATGGAGCTACCCTATGACCCAGTAATCACACTACTGGGTATTTACCCCAAAGATACAAATGTAGTGATCCAAAGCAGCATATGCACCCGAATGTTTATAGCAGCAACGTCCACAACAGCCAAACTATGGAAAGAGCCTAGATGTCCATCAGCAGATGAATGGATAAAGAAGATGTGTTATATATATACACAATTGAATACTATGCAGCCATCAAAAAACCATGAAATCTTGACATTTGCAATGACATGGATGGAGCCAGAGGGTAATATGGTAAGCAAAATAAGTCAATCAGAAAAAGACAACTATCATATGATCTCTCTGATATGAGGAATTTGACGGGTAGGTCTGGGGTCATGGGGGGTAGGGAGGGAAAAAATGAAATAAGATGGGACCAGGGAGGGAGACAAACCCTGAGACTCTTAACCTTAGGAAACAAAGTGAAGGTTGCTGGGGTGTGGGGAGGAAGGGAAAGGGTGGCTGGGTGATGAACACTGGGGAGGGTGCTATGGTGAGTGCTGTGAAATGTGTAAGCCTGGTGATTCACAGACCTGTATCCCTGAAACAAATAATTCATTATACGTTAATTTAAAAAAATCCTCAATCTTTGAATATAAGTCATCCATTCATTATACACATAGAACCTTCCAATTAATTCTCATTTGATTTATCATAGGGCTCAGTAATTGTAACTGTTTTGCTTATAACTCACTGCAGTTAAACCCTGCAGTAAATAAAAGACAATGAATTTGTGTGTAGCAAATCAAATCCATGTAATCTTTTTCATTTTTTCTTTTCTGCACACCATCCATCTTTATTTTGTTAACTCTTTTCATTACACTGGTAGCTAATATCTTCTGATATATTCCACACATCTTAATAAACAAGGCATAGATGACCCATTAACTACAATTAATAGCAAAGGAATAAAATTGGTATTTATTGAATAACTACTATATCCTTAATGTGATATTGGATGATTTATTCCTATTGTATACATCAATATTTAAAATAATCTAGAGATTTTTATATTACTGTGCTAGAAAGCTGATATTCATAAGGGTAATATGACTTGCTCAAGGCTTCAAAATACCATTATACTATAGTGTCTGGACATACGGGGTGAACAATAATATCTCATATTAAAAAAAAAAGCCCTAAAGGGTGGATATGATACACATATATGGAGATATAATTGTCACAAGAATAGATATCAAGAATATTTTATAGTCAGCTGAAGTAAATACAATTTAGCATAATGCCTTGAGCCATGAGACCAGCACAGGTTAAGAGAAGAGTAAGTAGTCTACGCCATTGTTTGTGTACATGGTCATGAGAATTAGGTTTTCCCATTTTGTGCAAAGGCTTAGGACGAAACATGAGTCTTGGGGCAAAATTCAAAGTAAAGACATGGGAGCACTAATTTGCCACTGTTCTTTATATATAAAGAACTGATATGATTTTACATATTATTTTGGTATTTTGAATGAAGTATGAATATTTACCTATAAACACATGGGTAGTCACCCATATAGAATTCCAGTTAGAAAAAAAAAATCTGTATCTATCTCTCTATATAAAATTCTAGACAGTGAAGAAATGATCAAGTCACTTGAGTATCGCTGGATTTCTTTTCTAGTGGGATGATAAATGAAGTTTAGTAAATTGATGTGTTCACTAAATTATCATTTAAAACAATGGAAAGCGGAGTTACCAAATTGCAGTTTTAGCACATTTCTTAATGAGAAAGAATTAGAGTAAGAAAACACACAAAGGATAATAAGATAGATTTACTATTAAGGGAAATGAATCCATGACAATCTTTTTTTTTTTTAATCTGGAGTGAGATACATAAAATTGTGTATAGGCTAAAAACATGATCAGTAAAAATGTTGATGAGCAATTGTTTGTTTATTATTTTTAACTGTGCCAAAGAGCACTTTAAGGATCATGGCACTTGAAAGAGAAATCACTTTTAAGATTTGTTATCTCAAATTTTATTATACCATAAATGTAGAATACAAGAATTAACGTATTCTATTTACCTCAGGTGTCCCTTAAAATACCACTCTAAAATTTATACTCTGAAATGCCTTTAATAATACAGCAAATTTATTTTGGGTTACATGCCTATAAAATTCTATTTGGCTTGTTTCCTTTGTTCTGAGAGTAAACCATTGATTATATATATTAGAATGATGGGTTATCTAAATAAATAAATGTTATTTATAATATAGATGCCTATGTCATCTAAATCTTGCAATACAAATTTATTTCAAAAAATTCATTAGGAACTAAAAAAAGAAAAATTCTGCTGGTAAGACTGGGGAGGTGGAGGAAGAATCTGTATGTTAATAAAGAAGGAAGAAAAAGGGCGCCTGGGTGGCTCAGTGGGTTAAAGCCCCTGCCTTCGGCTCAGGTCATGATCTCAGGGTCCTGGGATGGAGGCCCGCATCGGGCTCTCTGCTCAGCAGGGAGCCTGCTTCCTCCTCTCTCTCTCTCTGCCTGCCTCTCAGCCTACTTGTGATCTGATCTCTCTGTGTCAAATAAATAAATAAAATCTTTAAAAAAAAAAAAAAAGAAGGAAGAAAAATAATTTTCAAGTAAGACATTTAAAAAATATATCCAAGAAGAAGTGAAAAAGTTGGTATTCTTATTAATAATAAAAGGTTATGAGTTTGAAAATTTTCATTGTGCTCATAACTTGCAGTATTTAGGTGATTTCTGTAAGTAGAAAAAAAGTTAAGAAATACTATTACCCTGTCAGTGTTGATTTTGACAACTCAATATGGATGTCTCTCCATCACCTTATGAATTGCAGGGATTAATATAGGCCTTTGATTCTTTCTTGTCAATCAATCTCTCATCTTTCTCTACCAATAAATTCAACTTTAAGAAATAGATGTGTTCCCCCAATCACTTGAACTTATAGGATTCTAATTTTTTTTTCTTTCTGTCAAATCTCTTCAGGGTCTACAGTAGTTATTACTACTTTTTAACATTAATTATAACAATAGAATATATAGAAATACTTTAGATTGCATACAGTTTTAAAATATTTTATACTTTCCCCTAAACACATTTCTGAAATTATTTATTTCATTATCATCTAGAGAAACTATTTCACTTGCCACCCAACTCTAGTATTTAAAGATCCAGTATTTAATGTTTTTGTCTGATGAACACAGTTTTTTGTAAACACTGAAAATCTGATTATTCTGGACACTCATACCTTAAAGAAGGGTCAGATCTGTCATTACTTATTTCACTATGTATAACTCCTAAGAGTAAGTTCAGAGAGTTAAAATCAAATTATTTCTAAAACTGTAAAAGAAAAATAGCTTTATTTTAAATTATGATATTTTAAACTCTAAAACTTTTGCATTTTTTACCTATTTTGTGTTTAAATAACATTCACTGTGTTTATTTTCTAAGTATGTGTGAATACCCTGAGAACTTTTAGGCTTTTACTCTTATTTTTATTGTTATATTTAAGATATATATATACAGAGAGACATATATATATTTCCTTAAATATTTATTGACCACCTTTAACGTAGTAGATATTGTTCTAGGTGCAGAGGTTATAGCAGTAAACAAGATAAGCCTTGTTATCTTTATATTTTTCCTAAGAAGTTTTTAGTACTTTATTTTTTGGTATATAATTTTGTTTGGTCTTATAATGCCATTAATAACCTCAAGCTTAAGCTAAGGTCTTCGTATATAAGTTCTTGGTATTTTAACTTGTATTTATTTCCCTTTAAGTATATCATCTTTCATGATATATCTTTTTGAAATATATATCAAATAAACTTAGTTTTTAAGGCCAAGGAAAGAACAGTCTCATTGCATATACCTACAAAAATTAACAGTGGTGCAAAAATTATGCACAGCCAGCAAAACTGGCAAAATTAATGTGCTGATCCTAACCAGATTTACAAAAATGCAAATACTGCAGTTTTTATCTCATGGTTTAAAGAGATAAATTTCAAGAAAAGAGCAATACTTTTTTCTTTATAAAAGTAATAGTAATCTTAAATAATTCTTAATACTAAAATATTTGTAACAGCATAATATAAAGAAACTATTTCTTAGAGATTTTGTTCTATTTTCTTCAAGAGGGTACATATTTTCCAAATATGTTTGACTTAAGAAAAAATACATTTATGTTTATAGGACCATTATTGTTCACATCATTTACAAATGCTACTGAACTTAGAAGAATATACTTTCCAACAACGCATTTTTACAAATTAACTAATAAAAAGCTTATTAATTTACTTTTACTTGTGTATGAAGTAGGGAATCTAATGTTAAAATTGATTCAAAAAAATACCGGTTACAGATTAGAATTTAAAGTACTGATGTATTAAATATGTTATAAGAATATTTTAAAGAAAGTCTGTTCTTTATAACAAAACAATAAATCAAAGAGCTAGGCTAAGCCTCATGATTAGTAATATAGGAGGGTCTGGACTATGCTATAAAAGGTTGACCTCATTTGCACTGAGAGAGAAGAAAAACAAATACCTCCTTTAAAGTTTATAGTCATTTGAGGAGGATACTTCCTTCTATGTTTATAGTTAGAAAAAGTGTTTTCTCATAGCTCATTACACAGTTTTGTACCTAAAGGAATTTTTAAATAGGAGACCCGGTAGAGACCGTAACAAGATTCATCTTTTATTTTATTTTTTTTTTTAAGATTTTATTTTTATTTGAGGAGTGAGAGAGAGAGAGCATGACAGTGGGTGAGAGCCAGAGAGAGAAGCAGACTCCCAGCTGAACAGGGAGCTCCATGAAGGACTCCATCCTGGGTCTCCGGGATCATGACCAGAGCCAAAGGCCGATGTCCAACTTACTGAGCCACCCAGATGCCCAAAATTAATATTTTAGAAAAATTACCCAGAAAAAGTTAAAAAAGCAATAACATGCAATATAGATGATATGATAGTAAACACCAGGGGGTAAGAGTTTTTCCTTCTCTGACAAAATTTGTGAGCTCCATCAGTGATATAAAACTTGTGTCTTGAGAAGCATTTGCTCAAGAAGAGAGAGTGAAACATCATAAAATCAAGTAAAACAAAAATTATAATACTCAAAAAACTTTGAGACAGGCTAAAACTAAACTTGATATTAGTTACTTAGGAAGTAGAGGTAGGAGATAAAAGATTAGAACATTTTGGCTGAGGTAGTTGGATAAATGAAGGCTGCATAAAGATTTCTGCCTGGAGTATTTATTATCTGAGAGAGTAAAGCCAGAGAGATTAGGGAAATATGGTCATGTCCATATCCATATCAATAGTTTACATATTACATTAACTACATTAATTATAAATGGCCTAAATGTACAAGAAATATATATATATTAAATATATTAACTAAAAATGTTTGAAGCATGTAAATAAGATTCAGAAACTAAGAGAATGGTTTAAAAAAGAAAATGAGTCAACTATATGCTATCTACAAGTAAGTAACTTAAAACGAAATAGGAAGAAAAATGCATAACAATATCTTTCAAGAACTTAAGATTAAAAGTAAAAATAGCGCTTTCTAACATGCAAACATTAATCAAGAGCAAGGTAAAACAGGTATATTAATATCAGGTAAAGTAGATTTCAGAGAGAAGTAAATGACAAACACTACATATAAAATGAGAAAATCTCCAAGACCTTCTTAAATCTTTATTTTCCATAAAAATCTTAATGAACTATACTATAGAGCTCCAAAATACAACTGCAATAAGGAAATAAAGAGCATTCAGGTTTAGAGGAAGAAATAAGCACTTATTATATACGACGTGGTTCTCTACGTAGAAAATTCAAAGGAATCTATAGAAAGACTCCTAGAATCAAGAAGTAAGTTTAATATGGTTACAAGATAACCAGTCAGTACACAAAAATCAATTTTATTTCTATATATTAGCAATGTACAAGTGGAAATAAAAACTTCAAAAAATAGCTCTTATATTAGCCCTAGCAAAAATTAAATGCTTATATATAAATCTAGCAAATGATCTCTAACATCTATGTACTAAAACCTACAATATGCTAATAAAGAAATCAAAGAAGATCTAAATAAATTGAGAGATATATTATGTTCTTGGAATGGAAGACTCATCACCTTAGAAATGTTAATTCTCCCCAAATGGATCTATTGATTTAATATAATATAATATTCTGATCAAATGTGATACATTTTGTTTTGTTTTTTTAGCTAGATAAGTTTATTTTAAAACATATACGGAGGGGCAAGGATCAAGATAAAACAATTTTGAAAAAAAAAAGAATGAAGTTAGATATTAAGATTTAAAATAAAAGTACTGAAATCAAAAGGCTGTGGTACTGGGGAAAAGATAAACAGATCAATGGAACAGAATGGAGAGTCCATAAAAAGATCTGTACAAATATAACATTTGGTTTTTAATAAAATAGCTACAGATTTTAATTCTAGAAGGATAATCTTTTTAACAAATGGTATTGGAACAACTGATCCAAAAAACAAAAACAAAAAAAGAAGGAACATCAACACAACGTTATCTGCATATTAACTCAAAAGGAACCAAAGATCTCAATGTTAAAAGTAAAGTTATAAAACTGTTAGAGAAAATAAAAGTCAGACAAAATCTTTACAAACTAAGGTTATCTTAAGATTACTTAGTTTGACACGAAAAGAACAATTTAAAAAAACTGACTCCATCAAAATAATAATTATAATTTAAAAAAATACATATTTTGCTTTCCAAAAGACACCATTAAGAGGTAAAAAGACAAATTTCAAATTGGGAGAAAATATTTGGAAATCATATGTCTGACAAAGGAATTGAATCCAGAATGTATAGAGCTTTTCGTAGTTATTAAATGTCCTTTAGTAAAGGATTTGAGATAATCACTACAATTAGATTTACAAATTTACATGATTTGTTTATGCTATGCAAATGAATCTACAGATAATTCCAAGTGGAATAATAATTCAAGAAAGAATGATTTCAGAAAAAAATCCCATTTAATATGTCTTGAGATATCTCCTGAGAAATTCCTAAAATTAAACTTCAAAATGTAGCATGCATTAAAATGCATACTCAAATTGCCAAATAATTTTATATAGCTTATTTACCAATATTATGTGAAAATATTCCTTTCTCCTAACCTTTTTGTAAGATAATTCTACACCTTAGGCTAAGATTTAGCACCAGAGTCACTTGCAAAGTACATACATATTTTTTTTCTTTTGTTAGAAAACAAGAGGCTACTTTCTTTCCTCCAGTTCCTGTTTTATTCCTGTACTGAAATCTTTGTTCTTTCTTTCTTCTATGATGCTAGGTTATTTTACTGTGTGTACTGAAGTTAGAGATTGATAGTTCTCCCACATTCACAATTAAGAGATTCTTTTTTTTTTTAAGATTTTATTTATTTATTTGATACACACAGAGAGAGATCACAAGTAGTCAGAGAGGCAGGCAGAGAGAGAGGAGGAAGCGGGCTCCCTGCTGAGCAGAGAGCCCGATATGGGCCTCGATCCCAGGACCCTGAGATCATGACCTGAGCCGAAGGCAGAGGCTTTAACCCACTGAGCCACCCAGGCACCCCAATTAAGAGTTTCAAGGAGATCTCAAGAAACTCCACTTTTAAGAAATGTTTTTATGGTTGATACGAAAATTCTCTAAAGACTTTAGATAAACTCATTTCTTGCCACATCTGTTTTATTTATTTTAGAGAGCGAGTGGTGGGGGAGGGGCAGAGGGCAAGAGAGAGAATCTCAAGCCTACTCTCTGGAGAGGGGGGAGCACTACACTGGGCTTGATACCAGGACCCTGTGATCATGACCTGAACTGAAATCAAGAGTCAAAGGCTTAACCAACTGAGTCACCCAGATACCCCTATCCATCTAATTATTCAAAGAGATGAATCAAAATCATAAGAATTTAAAAGTTAATAGGTATTTTGTTCTAAATTCAGAGTTTTTGTTTTACTTTTTTACCTTTGTTTTTTTTGGAGAGAGGTAGAAGGCAAGTTTGCAGTAGTGGAATTTTCCTGGATTTCCCAGATATCAAACTTAATTTAGCCATTCTGCATGTCTTCATTTTAAATTATATTCCTGGACATTATTTTTGCCACAGTTATGATGTTTCTTGTAAGAACTGCAGTTGGATTTATAATTTGTTTTGAAATCATATTAACAATAGAGTCTGCATTTAATGGATATCTGAAAAAATGCTCTTTTTCCCAATACTTTCAAAGTTTTCCTCCATTTCATGATATTTGTCTTTTACATATGCACTATCTTTCAATGATATTAAAGTAAAGACTCTGAACTTCTTTCCTAGCTACATGAAAACATTGATTTAGTGTCTTGTAAAGAATATATAACCAGTGCAGATAAGGTTGTAGGATGACTAATGATATCACTGGAACATTATCTTGTTTTTACTGGCAAAAAAATTTTTACTTCACACACTCAGAGACAGATATCCAATGCTTCCTTGTTGCTTCTTAAGCAACCTTGACAGTTAAAAATGTTGACAGCATTGGTGTATTTCATAACCTTCACTGCTTTTCAGAACTGAGGTATATATAAACTCTTTTCATGTAAGTAATCAGTAAGTCAGGAAAACTAGTCATGTGTTTGAAGCAGCATGTAGGTTATGATACTAAATTGCTATTTTTTATAATAGCTTTTGCATAGACTTGTCATATTGGAGGTGTTTTTTTTTTCTTTTCTGAAGGAGTTAAAATATGTGTGTGCATTTTGCAAAATTAACGTTTCTAAGGGGAAAATGAACATTAATTATTATAGTAATGCAAGGAGAATTTCTAAGTCTCTTCCAAAGGTGAAATATACTGTCACTATAACATTGGGAATCAGCAATTTTACCTTTAAAAAGAAAAAGCAAATCCTTCTTTTAGAGCATTATATTTGAACCTAAGACTTATAGGAGGGAATGGGAAAGTTTTTTACATTATGTCATAGTTTGGTTAGTTTGGTTTTATACTTTAAACCCTAATGTATTTAGTAGTTTGGAAGCTCAGTTGAGAAAACCAATGAAACTGCTTTCAATCACGGTGGTTATAAGTGGCCCATCTTAGTATTTGAAATTCCATATGAATGAGATATTTTTAGAGGCAAATTAACCATTTCCATGATCTCTGAACTTAGTTTCCTAACTAAGGATTTGGTGACAGAAACCTTTTGAGGAAAACATCATTAAGATTTTGTGAGGCACTAAAATAACATAAACAGTGGTAGGGAAAATTACTTTGTATATTAATGCTAAAAGGAAAAATACTAATTAGTTGCTTCTGCTCACTTTCTTGTCTTTTAAAAAAGAAAAGTAGTCCATCCTTGCTCTACAAATCATAATTCTATCTTCTTTATTGAGATATAACATTGTGTAAGTTTAAGATGTGCCACATGTTGATTTGATACACTCATATATGTGAAATGATTACCATTATGGCATTAGTTAATATCCCAATGCCTCATATCCTCACATAATTACCTTTTCTTCCTTTCTTTCTTTCTTTTGTTGCTTGTGCTTTTTCTGTCATTTTAAAAAATCATTGACAAGAACAATGTCAAAGGGCTTTTCCCCTATGTTTTCCTCTAGGACTTTTATGGTTTCATGTCTTATGGTTAAGTCCTTAATCCATATTGAGTTAATTTTTTCAAGTGGGGTAAGATAAGCATCCAATTTCATTTTTCTACATGTAATAATCCAGTTTTCCCAACACCATTTATTGAGGAAATGTTCCTTTCCCCATTGAATATTCTTGGTTTCCCTGTCAAATATTAGTTGACTCTATGTGTGAGGGTTCATTTCTGGGCTCTCGATTCTGCTCCACTGGCCTGTGTGTCTACTATAATGCCAGTGCCACACTGTGATTACTACAGCTTTGTAGTATAGTGTCAAATCAGGAAATATGCCTCTGTTTTTGTTCTTTCTCAGAATTACTTTGGTTATTAGGGGTCTTTGTGATTCCATACATTTAGAATTATCATTTTTTATTTCTGTAAAAAAGTGTCATTGGAATGTTGATAGGGTTTGCATTGAATCTACAGGTGATTTGGGGTAGTATGAACATTTTTTTAAAAGATTTTGTTTCTTTGTTTGAGAGAAAGTGAGTGAGAGAGAGATCAAGAGCTAGGGGAGAAGGGGCAGAAGGAGAGGGAGAAGCAGGCTCTCCCCTGCGTAGGGAGCCAGATGTGGGGTCTCCATCCCAGGACCCTGGGATCATGACCTGAGCCAAAGGCAGATGCTTACCTGACCCACTGAGCCACCCAGGCACCCTGGTAATATGAACATTTTAACAATATTAATTGTTCTGATCAGTGAATATGGGATTTCTTTCTATTTACTTGTATATTACATTATTCTCATCACTGTTTTATAGTTTCCATTGTACAGATTTTTACTTTCTTGGTTAAATTTAATTCCATCTTTTAAAAATGATTATTATATCCAACACACACACAAACACATATACACACTCACAGAGTAAGAGGTAAAAGCTGGGGAATAATAAATTGGAGGAAAATAAAAAAAAATGACATAGACTAAAATCCCTACCTAAACTAAGAGGTTTACTTTCTTCTTAATTTTTTGACAATCATTCACTGGAGCTAAGGATTTCAATATGGACTCTCTGAACCTCTTTTCCTACACTTGTAGAAAAAAAAATGTATTTCTGCCTCCTTGTGTCCTAGCATTATTTGAGAAAATCAAAGGAGATAATAATATGAAAACTCTCAAACACTTGTCAAATACAAAACAGTACTGTACTCCTTTGGAACCAAGGATGACACTGTATCTGAAATGAGGGGAGAGCTTATTATTAACTTTCATACTGGTAAACTTTTTTATAATCTTCTTGGTAACTACCATTTAGTCTTACAAACATAAGCTCATTCATTCATTTATATATTAATACTGATCAATAGTCCATTGTGGACTGTTTGCTGACATATATTGGACAAAATCTCACAAGATACTATTTGTGATGTTTTTTGTAAATACTCTAAAAAAGAGGTTCAGGAATACAATTTAAAGTGATACTATTTTTATGGACATTGGGGAGGGTTTGTGCTTTGGTGAATGCTGTGAAAGGTGTAAGCCTGATGATTCACAGACCTGTACCCCTGGGGCAAATAATAATAACAATAAAAATATATATAAATACATAAAAAACGAAGAGAAAAAAAACAAAGTGATACTATTTAGAGAAGAGGAAGTGGAATTTGTAAAATGGGTTCCAATGTACTGTTTGATAAATCAATGATTCATAAATTGATGAGAATAGTACCAAAATTTTTGTTACTAGCTTTAAAAGTTTTTGTTAGTATTTCATTAAAAGATTGCCTAAACATGACCTTATTTTTTTTCTCTAAAGATTTTATTTATTCATTTGACACAGAGAGAGAGATGACAAGTAGGCAGAGAGGCAGCCAGAGAGAGAGAGGAGGAAGCAGGCTCCCCGCCGAGCAGAAAACCCGATGTGGGCCTCGATCCTAGGACCCTGAGATCATGACCTGAGCTGAAGGCAGAGGCTTTTAACCCACTGAGCCACCCAGGCGTCCCTAAACATGACCTTAAAAATACCTTCCCAAATCACACTCAATAGCTCACATACAAAAGTGAATAAGCAGTTTTTGCCAGGTTGGGAAAAAACAAAAAGAAAATCCTGTCCATGAAATAGCTTTTAAGGTACAAGTTACTCAAAATGCTGGTGTGATATAATTTAAATTGCATTAAAAAGTTAAGATTAAACATTAAATGTCTTACATGTAATGTATTACAATATATAAAATATATTAAACATTAAAATGTTTCCCTTTGAAAACTTCTAAGTTATATCTGAAGTGTCATGCATTTCCTCGTTTTTAAGTATTGCTCTACTACAAGTACAAAGAGAAAGCTTTAGATTGCTACAGTCATATAATCCATGTTCCTTTAAAAATCAAAGTTATCATAAAAAGATAGTGTCTAAACTTGAGCAGAATCTGTCAAATGGGATTATGTGAAGGATTAAGAATCTAAGAAATGGATGTTCCTAGGCTGGTCATCAGAAATGATTTAGGGCTTCTCCAGCCATCCCCAATATGTAATCACAAAAATGTCATGATAAAGTCATAATCTCTACTCAATAAGTCAAGCCCAGGAACCTTATGATGGGTGAAATTTAAATCCTTTGAAACTTTGGCTTTAATATCCTTCCCATAACTACCTAGAAGTTTTATTTTTTCCTTATTAGTAAAAACTATTATTAGTAAGTCATAATCATATAATGCACAAAATATTGTGCATTAACCATCCCTGAATTTTATTATGCTTTAATTCATGGGAGGGTATTGAGAAATTGAGCTCTACTTAACATGTACATATATATACACATAGTCATACATACACATGTATACATTTACATTTTAATATACTCATATATGCATATGTATGTGTATATATAGAAGGGACACTAATAATTAACCAAAATGTATAAATTATTCAATATTAAAATATCAACTTCTATTTCATCAATATTTCAAATTTTTGTTTACTTGACAAAGAAGTCAAAAAGCAAGCTGAAGGTTATTTGAAATCAGACAGATCTATTTCATTTCCAGTTTTGTTACTTATTAGCTAAGATATTTCAAAAGCAAAGTTTAATTTCTTTGACCTTCAGATTTCTCATTTAAACATCAGAACACTTACATTTTCCCTATCAGGTAACTATAATTTTGGAATGTGAAATATAGCAAATCTAGTACATGAGTGACAACATGCTCATAATATTAGTGACAACAAGCCTACTTATACTTCTATTCTACCAGACAAATAAATAATATAAAATTGATGTTAGTGGGAAAAGAATGTTCAAACATTTACTTATACCTATTCTTTTTGGGTTTCAGCCCCTTCATGTCAACAAATAACACTACTAAGGTGCACAGTGATCTCCATGGCATTTAATGCAATGGTCTTCACTCCCTTTGACCTAAATCTTGTTTCTGTCCTTCCATGCCTGTTATGACACAATCACCTTCTTTTTTTTTTTAATTCTGCTGTTTGTAAATTATTTTTTTCATCATATTTTACCCACTCTTAAATATTTCATCAGCACTTTTGAACATATAAAAAATCAAATTCATTGGCTTTCTTCAGAAGTGTGAAATTGCAGATCATTTTATTTTTTATGAAATCACTATTACCCCTCCAAAACCAGAGTCTCCATTTCTACCACCCCTTTTTCCCAGTCCATCATCAATTTTGACTTTTATATCTCCTGAACGCATATGGAAATCTTTGACTTCTCTCCATTTCCTTCACCTCCACCTAATCCAAATATATATGTATTTTTTCTATTGTGAGAGGTGCAGGAACACTTTAGCTGAACTGCCTCCATTCTCTCTGGTTCTCTTCTACCCTCCACATGTAATGACATAGTTGGTTTTTTGGTTTTTTGTTTTGTTTTGTATATTTTTAATTTTATTTAAATTTAACTTAATTAACATATACTGCATTATTAGTTTCAGGGTTAGAATTTAGCGGTTCATCAGTTGTATGTAATACCCAGTGCTCCTTCCATCCAGTGCCCTCCTCAATGCCCATCACCCAGTTATCTCATCTCCACCACCTCCCCTCTAGCAACCCGCAGTTTCTTTCTTTTTTTTTTAATAAGACAGTATTTATTTATTTGAGAGAGAGAGATAGAAAATGAGTGGAGGAAGGGGAAGTGGAAGAGGGAGAAGCCGACTCTCTGCTAAGCAGGGAGACCCACACAGAGCTGGATCCCAAGACCTGGGGATCATGACCTGAACTCTTAATTAACTGAGCCACCCAGGTGCCCCCCTCAGGGTGTTTCTTTTTTCTTTTTTTTTTTTTTAAAGATTTTTTATTTATTCATTTGACACAGACAGAGAGATTACAAGTAGGCAGAGAGGCAGGCAGAGAGAGAGGAGAGAGGAGGAAGCAGGCTCCCTGCTGAGCAGAGAGCCCAATGTGGGCCTCGATCCCAGGACCCTGGGATCATGACCTGAGCCAAAGGCAGCGGCTTTAACCCACTGAGCCACCCAGGCGCCCAGTGTGTTTCTTATAGTTAAGAGTCTCTAATGGTTTGCTTCCCTCTCTGCAATGACACAGTTTCTCCATTAAAAAAAAAAAAAAAAAAAAAAAAAAAAATTTCTGCCCCATCTAACAAACATTTACAGGCTTTCCATTGTTCTTCACATAGTCATTAAATTTCTTATCCACGTCTACCAGGCAATATATGCCTTTTCTCCCACTCCCAACCTATCACTACACACACGTGCTTTTTGCTGTTTATTTGAACCCCTCTTTTTTTCTCAATCCTTCCCTGAATCTCTATGATTTCCCAATTGTATTATCTCATAGCATCATATACTTTTCCTTCATGGCATTTATTACAGCTGAAATTTCCACTTCCATTTCCATTTACTTTCATTTTGAGTTTAAGGCAGGCACCAGCTGCCTTCATTTGTCATTTTTTCCAAAGTGTCTAACAAAATGCTTGGGACATTTTAGATAGTCCATAAATATTTGATAAATAAATTTAAATGAATAAATGAAATAGCACGACATGAAGGAGGGAGCAAAATCCTAGTGGATTTCATAGGAAATTCAATATAGACTATTGATGTATAACGGTAGCATTCTACCTTACTATGGAATTATTTATACCAAGCCAAGAATTTATGTAAACCCGCCCCACTATAATCACCGAGTATTCCTGGGTTAAATGCATGTGTAGCATGTTGATAGATCTTATGGAAGTCTTGCCAATTTGGAGGAAATATGAACTTCCTCTATTTTTAGACTTGGAGCATAAATGATACAAAATGACCAGAAACGTAAGAAGAAAGAGATCTTTAATCAAACGGAAGTTAAAATTCTAATAAGTTCCTAGAAAGAAGCAATAATCAAAAGATCTTTATGAAAAACAAAGAACAATTATTACCGATTCTACTTTATAGATAAAGAGGTATAATGAAATTCTGGAAGAGCTATAACTAAATCCATAATAGTGTGACAAGAGCAATATATGCCCTCAGTGAGTATGGACTACCCAAAACCATTACTGCCCATCATCATACAATGGCAGAACTGGTTGATGATGTGGAGCAAATTGTGGATATGAAATTATTATGACTTACTGGTTATAAATCCAAATTGTCATAAATTTCCCATTTTTTCCCCATTTTATCATTCATCCATTGTCATTCCCTTCACGTCATTGATACTGATTTACACAAGCGGATTGTTCCATAGTCAGCTCTAGTATCTGATAGAAAACTAAATGTTTCTTTTTTTTTTTTTTTAAAGATTTTATTTATTTATTTGACACAGAGAGAGAGATTACAAGTAGGCAGAGAGGCAGGCAGAGACAGGGAGAGGAGGAAGCAGGCTCCCTGCTGAGCAGAGAGCCCGATGTGGGCCTCGATCCCAGGACACTGAGATCATGACCTGAGCTGAAAGCAGAGGCTTTAACCCACTGAGCCACCCAGGCGCCCGAAAACTAAATGTTTCTACCACAAAGGGACTTATATCAAAGTTAATTCAATTTACCTCGTATTTTTTTTCAAATTCAGCTAACTGACTTATTCCAATTGTAATTTATTCAGAGATTATAAGCCTAAATTTTCTATACCTAACATCTTTTCATAGCAGAAACCAAGCAGATATTAAAGTGTAATGCAATTATATTCACATCTTTCTACATAATTTAGGTTAGCGTTATCCTAAATTACATTCTTTTATAAAACAAGTTATTTTACTTTGAACTATAAAAATGAAGAATACATAGTAATAAAAGTTATAATTCTTGTCAAATTCTTTATAATGTCCAAATTCTGTTTATCTTCTAACTCACCTGGGCATACTCTAGCACATATCCAACGTGTCCCTTCAGAATTCTTCTTCTTTTTGTACTATTTCAGCCAATATCATGCATAACTGAATCATACAGCCATTTTTCCCCATAGATAAAAGGAATTTATTTTATATACATTTAGTTTTGGTTAAGCATTCTATGTGGCTGATTCTTATTATCATCATAATCAATAAGAAAACTATTATGTTTGGGGCGCCTGAGTGGCTCAGTGGGTTAAAGCCTTTGCCTTCGGCTCAGGTCGTGATCTCAGGGTCCTGGGATGCAGCCCCGCATTGGGCTCTCCACTCAGCGGGAAGCCTGCTTCCTCCTCTTTCTACCTGCCTCTCTGCCTACTTGTAATCTCTCTCTGTGTCAAATAAATAAATAAAATCTTAATAAAAAAGAAAACTAGTATGTTCAATATGTGATTTTATAAAACATTACACCCAGTATTTTATTTGATCTTACTGAATCCTCAGTCCTTTACACTTATATATTCCCTCAATTTATCAGTGTTTTAAAACTAATTTTTTTTCCTTCCGCATCAAGTCAGTATCTAGCTGCATTTTCTCCAATACTTCAACTACCATACCTCATTAATGGACAATCTCACATGTTTTGTAAAATCTCATACTGAATCAAACCAATCATTCGATCCTATGCTTGTATGTCAACATTGCCCAAGGCTTTTGAAGGAAAAAAAAATCACAGCATTATAGATTTTATGCCATCGCACACAGTTCTTCAAAATCAACTGCAATCTAAAAGCTAACTGCAAATCAATTCCTTGAATCACCTGTTTGTTCTAAGAGTAACTCCTCTGTACTATACTCGTCATCACCACTAACTTTCCTTTCAAAAAATACCCATATAGTTTCTGCTTTTGTGAGCCATTCACAGCCATTCACTATATATCCTACCCATACATTCTTACAGCTGAAAATGGATTTAAAGGGTCATTAATTTTATCCACCATTTCTTTTACTCTTCTAGAAAAACATTTATCCTCTTGTATATCAAAATGTAATGAAAGAACTGTCTATATTTGATCTCTCTGCTCTCTAGTCTTTATTTTCTCATTTTGGAACTAACCTGACTGATGAACTCTTCAACTCTATAGTGGATGCCACAGTGCTCTGCCTCAGTTCCTCTCCAGAAGGAGAGAATTCTTTGTCAGGGGACTCCTGCTGAATCCTCACAGTTTCTGGGAATTGCCTGCTGACTCCTCACAGTTGAGTGATTCCCTGGGAAGAGCCTTCTGACAAGGGAACTGCCTTTCCCAATGTTAAACCTTCTTGCTGAAAGTGGCTTACCCCCAATGACTGCTACAGCTATTCATTTTCCTGACTCCCTTGCCTGAATTGAAGAGAACAGTGAAAGGCCACCCCAGCTCTAAATCTCCTCCTGGTTTTGACCGAGGTCTCTGTTGTTACATTCAGTAGGTGGATCTGAGCATCACAAAGGATGTGCTGTAAGAAATTCCATTCTGTTACATCCCCAGCTAAAGACAGAGGCCCTCATTCCTCAGCTTCTGGGAAGTTTGTCTGTTGATGGTTCGGAGCTGAGTCCCTCCCCCGGAACTGCTTCCAGTCAAAGGCTGGGCCACCTCCCTGGGACTAGTCCACATCTAAGGAAAGAGGAAAAAGGGCAGATCCCTCAATTTAGATAATGCTGAAGGATCATCCCACCTCTGTATCTCCAACAGAATTAAAAATATCCTCCATGTAAATCTTCCATCAGTGCCTTATAGTCCACAGCTTTCTGAAGATATATCTCCATCTCAGAGCCTATTTTCTGGGGGCAATCATCCAAGAAAATTCGAATTCCCATCAGTGATCAATGATAACTATGTTATTCATTATCAAACATACACCAAGCACTATACTGACCTGCTCTTTGACAGTCACTGTTCTAGAAATGGGGAAAAAGTGATAATAATGCACATTTTCTGCTTTCTAAGTATATTTAACAGCAAGAGAAACAGGAAAATATGAATGTTCTACACTGGGTGAAGTACACTGGTAGAGACATGCTTCTTAAAAGGGATTTTAAGCCAAATATGCTTGAAAATGTGGAAGAGAGTACAGAAAAAATTATAAAAGAGGGAGAACATCCAATGGAATCCTGAGAGATGAAAAATATGCAATATTATGAAGTAATGCAATATACAGAAAGCATCATGATCCATGCTGAAGGGCACACTTCTCACTAAATATTCTCTGAAAGTACCTTCTTTGCCAAAAATTATGTTTTCAACTCATAGGCTGTATCAAATACTATTCAAATTTTTGAAACATTACATTTATAAAAACTAAATAATAAATAATTAAGAAAATAACACATCAGATTTATGTTGTATCTAAATGAGAACGGACTTTTCCATTACATAACTAATATATTAATTAATGAAGAAAAGGTTAAATATGTCTGACTATTTAAAAAAATTAAAGAAATTTCTGGACATCAAATTATAAGAAAATGGTGTGATATTAATATTATAGTCTATTTTAAGCTCTGTAATAACTCATGCAAATACTTATGACAAAACATCATGTCTCCTTGATTTTACATGATAGCTGGAAGAAAAGACAATTTAAAAAAGAAGAAGAAATAACAAAATAATAGAATTAAAATATTCAGCCTCATGTTTATTAGATTATAAATACATTCAAGAAGCCCTTTATGAGGAGCTGACCATATTCTAGTTACTTGTGTGAATTCTCAAAATTCAACAGTGAAGAGATAATCACTCTCTCTGCATAGATATTGTTTTTAATCTAGAGGGAAAACTAGCAAAAAACTTCTATCCAAGCTGTTTCTAAATTTAATCTAACCTAGAGTTAAATCAAAAGTTCCTATTCTTGATTTTTCTTCTTTTAGTAACTTTAACAGATGTTATTTCAAAAAAATAAGTTGTAAAACAAATTACAAAATGTAGCTGTTAAAATTAAAAATAAAGAATTTAAGTGAAATTAGATATTTGCTAGTAGATAAGTTATGCCTCATTAAGTAAATCTAAATTGTATTTATCCATTTATCTACTATGAAGCAAGGAAATTTTATCTCTACAAAATCTAATACCTCTATTTAATTGCTTGTAAAAGAAAGAGAAGTGATGGTACTAGAAAAAGAAGATATTTCCTTCTCTGGAAGTATTTCTTTGCTACTTTATATATTATGATAGAATGAATTATTAAAGTATCTTATTGTCATTTTTAAAATGGAAAATATCTGATTTTTTTCTTATGACAATATCCCCAACCCTTTTATACAAATTAAAATTTTTTCTTACAGAAGTATCTCAGTAAATAAATATTTTAAAATTGGAATTGCATTAGAAGTAATTTTTATGTCTAAAATTAGAAATAATTTTATCAGATGAAGAAACCTATACAGGGTCTCTATCTCTCATTTAATTGGAAATTAAGATAAAATGTTTTTAAATATTTAAAAATAATTTATCATAATATTTGTAGTAGAAAGTATATGTAAATGACAATCCTTCCTAATTTAGTATGTTTTAAATTTAATTTTAAATTTAATTATGCAATATGTAGTTATTTAAATAGCAACATATATGTGAGAAATGAGTAAATAAGTAAGTAATATAATAAAACTAGTACCCCTGATTCAACTGTTCAACTTAGGATGAAAACTGTTCAATTTATGAAAACCGTTTTTTAAATTTTTAAAAAAATTTTTTCATTGTTTATCTGAAATTAATTTTTTAAATTATTTTCTTTTATTTTTTTTATCATGCTAAGTGAATTCTTTAATACCCATCCCCATCACCCCAGCCACCTCCCCTTAAGAGTTTGTTTCCTGGTTTGTTTCTGTCTCTCTCTTTTTCTTTGTTCATTTGCTTTGTTTCTTAAATTCCAGTGAATTTAAGTATGACTGAGATCATACGGTATTTGCCTTTCTGTGTCTGACTTATTTCACTTAGAACTGTACTCTCTAGCTCATCCATACTGTTGCAAATGGCAAGATTTCATTCTTTTTATGGGTAATAGTCCGCGCGCGCGCGTGTGTGTGTGTGTATACACACACATATATAATGCACACACGCACATATACCCATACATATATGCCTTTTTTTTTTTTTTTTTTTTGAGAAAGAGAGAGAGAAAGCACAAGCTGGGGGCAGGGCGGAGAAGGAGAGAATCTCAATCAAGTTCCACACTCAGTGCAGGGCCCTGATGCAGGGCTTATCTGAAGACCCTGAGATCATGACCTGAGCAGAAATCAAGAGTCAGGCGCTTAACCGGTTGAGCCACTCTGGTGCCCCTATACCACTTCTTTATCCATTCATCTATCAATGGACAGCCCAAGTTCCATAATTTGGCTATTGTAAATAATACTGCTGTAAACATAGGGGTGCATGTAACCCTTTGAATTAGTGTTGTTTTACTTTTTGGAAAAATATCCAATAGTGTGATTAGTGGATCATAGGGTGGTTCTATTTTTAATTTTTGAGAAAGCTCTATACTGTTTTACACAGTGGTTGCACCAGTGTGCATTCTCACCAACAGTGCAAGAAGGTTTCTTTATCTCCACATTTTCACCAACACTTGACTCAACCATTTGTCTTTTACATATGTTTTTTTTTATATAAGTTTAAGAAATATACCATACAAAATATTTTCTGTGTGTTATTCCCCAGTTTTTATGCACTTGCTTGGCTTTACCTAAAGTACAATACCGGGATTTTTTTAAAACATATGATTGCTTTCTTTATATTATAACAAATATTTATTTCTGACACACATACATATATAAAACTCACTTTATTATTTGAGAAAATTACAAATGTAGTCTTATACTAAATGCATTTTTCTATAACTTTTTTTTAAGGTGGCATTATTTTTAATTGCCATATTTCACTTCACTGTGACCATGTTCTTTGAAGTCTCCTATTGATGGGCATTTGAATTGCTTCATATGTTTATTCTAAAGAATAATACTGCAATAACCTTGTTTTGTTAATGTTCTCAGGTGAGCATTTTATAGTTTTTTTTCCCCTAGTATACATACAGTGATGACTGCATATTCTCTGTTCTATTTTTATAACTATTGGGTCTTCTGAAAATAATGCAAATTTTTTCCAAGTAGTTGTCCCAATTCACATTTCTTCCAGCAGTGACTATGAGTTATAATGGCTCCACATCTTCAATACACTTGGTTTCGCCAGACTTAATTTCTCCATCTGGTATCATCCTAACTTTTATAGCGTCTTTTGAGCTATATTTAAGGAACACTTACCTACTTTGAGAGTATACATTTTTATTTTAGTACAGTGTTAGAATTATAAATAAGTTATAAAGACAATATAGAGTTCTCATATAAGCCCAAAATAGTTTCCTCTATTATTAATATATTATTATGGTATATCTATCACAACTAATAAACAAATATTGATGCATTATCATTAACTATATTTCAGACTTTATTCAAGTTTCCTATATTTTCACCTAATGTTTTTCTCTTCCAAGTTGCCATCTATGATGCAACATATTTAATAGTAAAGTTTAAACTCAGTAAAGTTAATCTTTTTCCCTTTTTCCATACTGGTCTCTTAGGAAAGAAAGTAATATGCAAAGCCCTCACCAAAAGAGGAAGTTATTCTCCATCTCTTTGAGGAGGAAATATCTAATATTCATTATTTGCTGTGCTTCTGCATGGAAGATCTGTTGTTTTTTTTTTTGCAGTTAGATATTTTTAATTTTATATTTATATTAGCATATATTCATAAATATTTCTTTTATACATTGTATTATAGTCTAATACTGCTGTATTTATTTTCTTGCTCAACTCATTACAGCTGTGGTGAATGGAAGCCTTTTCAGTTCATTCCTGACTTCCTTTGAAATGCCTCATAATTTCATGTGTAGGGTGTGTGTGTGTGTGTCTTACTATCATGTTAAATGTCTTCCTTAAAACTTTTTCTTGTTCTTGGGCGCCTCGGTGGCTCAGTGGGTTAAGGCCGCTGCCTTCGGCTCAGGTCTTGGTCCCAGGGTCCTGGGATTGAGGCCCACATCGGGCTCTCTGCTCAGCGGGGAGCCTGCTTCCTCCTCTCTCCTCTCTCTCTGCCTGCCTCTCTGCCTACTTGTAATCTCTCTCTCTGTGTCAAATGAATAAATAAAATCTTTAAAAAAAAAACAAAAACTTTTTCTTGTTCTTCAGTGTTTGGATTCCTTGGTTTTCCATGTAATTTTTAGAATCAACTTTTCAAGTGTCACAAAAATTCAGATTGGGACTGCATTGAAATCTGAAAATCAATTTGGAAAGAATTGGCATTTAAGTTATAATTGATGAATTTTCTATAAATATATTTTTATTCAGGTTTTATAAGACATTTCATTTTGGGCAGGGATGTGATGTTTTTTAGTTTTTTTTTTTTATTTTTTCAGTGTTCCAAGATTCATTGTTTATGCACCACACGCAGTGCTCCATGCAATCCGTGTCTTCCTTAATACCCACCACCAGGCTCACCCATCCCCCTACTCCCCTCCCCTCCATAACCCTCAGTTTGTTTCTCAGAGTCCACAGTCTCATTTTTTGTAAGATATTTCTTTTTTTTTTAAATCATGAACAGTTGGGTTTATTTTGTAACATATTTCTTATAATAAAATTTTGATGTCTCAACAAATAGCATATTCACCTGTCTCTAGTTACATTCCGAAGAAGCTAATATTTTTGTGAAAATTAAAAATATTTTCTGTTTTAAATTCGGCTTTATTGTTGTTATTGACGTATAAAAAAGAACAAGTGCAAAGGGAGACTGACTTCTGACAAAACAGTGTGAGTTCTGCTGACCTTTCTCCAGTGAAACTGGTGAAAACCTACATTAAAAAAACAGACATACAGGGGCACCTGGGTGGTTCAGGCAAGCCTTTGTCTCAGGTCATGATTCCAGGGTCCTGGGATCAAGCCCCACGTGGGGCTCCCTACTCATCAAGGAGTCTGCTGCTTTTCCTTCCCCCTCTCCTGACCCCCCTCCCACCATATGCTGTTTTTCTCAATTAAATAAATGAAATCTTTAACAACAAACAAAAAACACTTAAAAATGTCTTTTTAAAACTTTTAAACATTTAACACATTTAAAAAGCCATTTAATGCTTAAAGAAATCATCCCAAGGGAAAACAGCAAATGACAAAACATCTACATACATTTGAAAAAAATCTATGTAAATTTGATAAGGAATTTGAGAGTCTGTGCTATTTGAACCAAGACTGTTCCCTGGCTACCCACTCCTAGCTCAATAAGGCACATATTCCAACCCAGAATACTATAGTCAAGAATACAGGGTTCCCTCTCCCTTCAGATCCCAGTTGAAGGGCTTTCTTTCTAGAAGAGCAAGACGTCAGATTTTCTCATCCGGCCCTACCTACCTATGGTTGAGGCTAAGTCTTGAGCAACTTCGGTTGACAACTGAAGATCCCTTATTCTACCTTGTTCTACTTGAGAACAGAGGGTTGGCCTTGGGTACAGTGAGCTAAGAAGACCAGGACCTTATTGAATGGAAACAATAAAACTATGGTGGGTGGTGAGGGGAAAAAAAAAAAAAAAAAAGCTAGGAACTCTGATAACACTAACCTAGGTCATGAAACAGTGATTCAAAGCCAGAAAAGGTAAGCTGAGAGATCTTCGAGGTGCTATCTCATCCTCCACTGAGTGTTCGGTCCCTAGGGAGGGAATTTCATTCTGTCACTCACAGAGAAACTTGCCTTGTGCTTAACCACAGATCTAGAGAACTGACTCAGTGATTTTACGAGGGGAGAGAAGTAGACCAATACACAGATGCTTCCTAATCTCTTCACAAAGACCTGACTTCATTTGAAATAGACTCTGGATAAACTCAAAGCCAAAAGAGACTCTCAAGAACAGTAGTGGCTATAATGAAAGAGACTTGGGAATAGATTAAATACACAAGCTAAACTGCAGCCAGTCTAGTTTGAGAAGAGACTTGAGAAATAAGGTTGCTAGGAGAGCCCTACTGGCATGAGAACAAATACAAAACACTACCTCAAAAATATTCTTTCATAAAAGCCACAATTGGGGTTGTTTTGTAGAGGAATTTATGCCCCGAGGATATTGTTCAAAACAATTGTGCAATTAACAGGCAATTAGTGGAGTTTAACAGTTTGGTGTGTTCATGGAAACAGAGAAAAGAGATCCTAGGAATAGAAGGGAATTTCCTCCACTGATGAAGTCATCTATGAAAAACACATAGTTAACCTCATTGTTGGGCCGACGTTCCGGGGTACTGAGGAAGCCACAAGATGGCGGCCGACCCGCCATCTTACTGCCCCACCCCGGGAGTTTCTCGGGGGACCTCCCGCCCTCATCAGCTTCCGCATTTGAAAACACCACGAAAACCAGAACTTAGGCGGGAAACCGAGGGCTAAACTCCACCCAATCTTCTACCAATTATGGTCATGTTTCCCCGTCCTGCCCAAACCCCATAAAAACCCGTGCGCATCCTCTCCGGGGGCGACTTCCCCGACTCCCTTCTCTCGAAGTTGCGGAACCTCGCCCGAGAGCGCCTCTATTAAAGCTGCCCTCGTGCCTGTCCCCTCTGGTGTCTCCCTTAATCCGCCGTTACTGGGAGGGCTACCAGGAAACCCTACACTCATACTTAACAGTGAGAGCCTAGATGCTTTCCTCAAGATAGGGGACACAAAAGCGATATCAATTATCACCAATTCTATTCAGCATTGTAATGGATGTTCTAGTGAGGGCGTTTAGGCAGCAGAAATAAAAGCCATTCATATTGGAAAGACAAAAATAATTGTATCTAAATTCACAGTTACATAATCTTATATATAGAAAATTGTAAGTATTGCACTAAAAATCTATTAGAAAAAAGTTCAGCAATTTTGCAGTATACAAGATCAATAGACAAAAATCAATTGCATTCTATATACTTGCAACTCAATTTGCAATAACATCAAAAAGAATAAGATACTTGCAGAATATATTTAACAAAAGAACAAAAACTTATCCTCTGAAAACTATAAAACCTTGTTGAAATAAATTAAAGAAAATCTACGTAATTGGGAAAACATTTCATTTTTATTGATCAGAGGACTTAATGTTAATACAGTACTATTCCTCAACCTGATCGAGGGATACAGCACAGTCCCTCTCAGAATCCCAGCGGACATTTCTTGCAGAAATTGACAAACTAATTTCAAAATTCACATGGAATTGTAAGGGATCCAGAATAGCCAAAACAATCTTGAAAAAAAAGAATAAAGTAGGAGGACTCACACTTCCTGATTTAAAAACTTATTACAAAACAATAATCATCGAGACAGTTTGGTATTTGCACAAAGATAGACATATAAATCAATGGAATACAACCGACAGTACAGAAATAAACCTAAACATCAGCTGTTAAATGTTATTTGACAATGGTGGCAAGACCATTCAACGGTGAAAGAAGAATCTCTTCAACAAATAGTTTGGGGCCAACTAGATATCCACGGCCAAAAAAAGAAGTTAAATCCTCACCTCTAACATAATCACACTGCATTCTGATGGTTACTTATGGGTTTGTTTGTTTTATTTGGGGGGGGAGAGTGGAATTTTTATGGCTACTTTTATGACTCACAGATTTTCTTATATTTATCAAATATGTATTAAAATTATATTCTGCAATTGCTGAGTTTAGGAATTCATATTTTATTAAATCCATCCTGTCAATTGTATCCTTTGATTCTACATGGCACTTGTGAATGTCTTTGTGCATACACTAATATGTATGCTCCCGGGATTAATAATGTGTGAAAGGTATTTTCAAATCTCTCACTATATTTACTTATTTCTTAATTTCTTCATGTATTTCTATCAATTTTCAATTTATATATCTTGACTATATCTTAGGTGCATAAAAGATAAATTATTTTCATTCATTTGTGTTTATGTGATATATTTTGTTCATACTTTAAATAATACACATATTTTTATTTATATTTAGTCACTTTTTAAAAATATCATGCAACTGGACTTTCTTTATTCTGTCAATGTAAACTTAGTAAATTTAGAATACTATATATTTTATTTTATATAGTATTGTATTTGAACTTTTTCTAAAGTCAAATTTGGAACTTCCTGTTTGTTCCATGTTTCTTAGATTTCTCTTTTTTCTTGTTTTCTCTTCAATTGAGCTTTTTCTCATTTTATTTTTTATATTCATTGCCTTGAAACATATATAGTCTGTTTATATTCTGTAGTTTGTAACGCGTACTTAAACCGGATCAGTCAGGGTTCAGTGACTGAAACTGGAACCATGCGAAGTGTATTAAGGAGTGAAAGACATGTAATACGAGAACTCAGTGCTTATAAAAATTATTGAGACATTGGAGAAATATTCTCCAGCGACTGCGATTGGAACTCTTGTAAAAGTAGTTCATGCCATTGTGCAGTGGTTCTCCCAGGATCAGGAAACCATCACATTAAAGTCACCAGCACCACTCCTGCAATTACCCTTGGACATTCATGAATATGGAATAGTGGATCCCGCCATTAGCCAGCAGAGACAGAAAAAAGCAGTAAGAAATTGGCATTTCTGTATTCCCAAACTTAAGTCGCTGCATCTTAGTGATAAAACCCAATGTGTGTCCAGGACTCAAGCTGTAAAGAATCTAAAATACGTAGTTTCTAGATTTCAATCCTCTACGTGATGGGAAGAAACAGATTGGAAAGAAGAGGGAGTGCAAATCAATCATATCCTCTACAGCCAATTTAACCACTTAATATCCAATTCATCTTGTAGCTCCATCTTTAAAAAAAAAAATACAGCAACAACATTATCCTGAATAATATAATTTAAATACTGCTATTGCAAAAGAAAACATCTTTACTCTGTCTCCAAAAACATAGGCCGCAGCCTCGTCAGTCACTCTACTTGTTTTGTTTCAATAATCACATTTACATTCAACACTCACATTCTAAATGTGAAATACTGATGGATTCTTAGACTCATGGGGACTCGGTGACACCATTTTCTACCTGGACCCAATAACATACCAGAGTTGATTCTCAATTTTTCTCCTTCACCAGAGAAGTCTGAGCTTTACTTGAAGATTTCTTGTCATTCAATGAGATCATCCTCAGGGCCAATGTTGTCATTTGTCCAGCAATGTAATATCACCTAGATATTCCTTACAGAAAAGTGTTATGCAAGACACTGGGGCTAGAAATAAGTCTAACTTCTTTCTATCATTTAAGGTTAACCACCAGTGATATTTGCATATTAGCGCAAATTGCTTAATATATCAAGAAGTCGTTTCTTTGAATTAGAGCTCTTTTTTGTTTTATGCTTTGCTGCATTTTGCACTGAAATGAGCTTGTTTTAGATACTGGAGAAAAGAGTGAAATCAAGAGTTTCACTTAATACTGAACTCTACTGTGATAATTGTGGCCACGTGCTACTTCAGGCTTCGTGAGTCCAGGGGCCTGTGATTCACTCTGGCCACTGAGACACACACACTTTTCAGTGGGAGATTTTTAGAAAGTGTTTATTTCTCTCCTCCTACCCCTCCTAAACAGGGCACGGAGAGACGGTATTGTCCTTTCTCTCTTTCTGTCTTGGAAACGAGTGTGGTTTTTTTGGAGGAGAAAGCAATCATTTTGTGAACAAAAAGTAACAAGCATGGGGAATAAAGCCATCCCACTTTGTATGGGGGAGAACACAGAGACAAAGGCTGGCATCTTTGATCAGCTGAACTGATGTAAGCTGTATTTACTTCTAAACTTGGTGTTATGTGAGGGAAAAAATAATACTTCTTTTTTAAGCTATACCAAGCTGGATTTTCTGTTCCTTGAGTCAGAACACATTCTCAGCTGAACCAAAGCCTAAATAAATTGGCTTAGTAGATCTGCATATGTAAATGTTTATTTATATCTTTTAAGAATTTTAAAATAAGAGCCAAGCATGAATTTGCACCTTAGAATCAGTATCCACATTCTCTCAATAAACTATGAATATGTACATGTTGAATATTCCTACCTTCAATAATGGATTGCTAGACACTGACGTGAGAAACTTCTAATGTAAGTTTCAAGAACTCCTCTGGTTTATTTTTGGTATTGATTAAAGTTGCATTATTACTTTTTGTATAAATTATACATTTATTATATGTTTCCTTAATTTTTCTTACTGAATTTAGTAAAATGTGTAATTTATGTAAAACAAAATTTAGAGTAAGAAACCTATATTTTTCATAAGGTTAAAAGCCATATATATGTATATATATGTGAGATATCTACTATTTTTGCTACATAAATGAAAGATGCATCCTGGGGAAATTTTTATATAACATGTTGGCAGAATCATTAAAATGAGATGAGACATCTGGGACTTTTATGGGTTGAATGCATCTCCTAGAAATATATGTTGAAGTCCTGATGCCTAGTTCCTCAGAATGCGACCTTATTTGGAAAGAGGGAAATTATAAATTACATAAATACATATTTTTGTACATATTATACATCTTTACATACAATATATAATTGAACACAAATACAATTAGTTGAGATGAGGTCATCCTGGAATAGGGTGAGCCTTTTTATTTTGAGATTGTATTTATTTATTTGAGAGAGAGACATAAAGAGCACAAGCAGGAGAAGGGCAAAAGGACAGGGAGAAGCAGACTCCCAGCTCAGCGGAGAGCCTGATGCAGGGCTCCACCCCAGGACCTCAAGTTCATGACCTGAGCTGAAGGCAGACGCTTAACAAATTGAGCCACTCAGGTGCCCCGAGGGTGAGTCTTTAATCCAATATTATTGGTGTCTTTATAAAAAGAGAAGAGGCACAGAGAGGAAAGAAAATGCATGTGATGACAAGGAGATACACAAAGGGAAGAAAGCCATAAGAAGATGAAGGCAGAATTATGTTGCCATAAACAAAGGAACACTTGGGGCTACTGGAAGATGGAAGAAGCAAAAAAGGATCCTTCTCTAGAAGCATAAAATGGAACATTGCCCTGCCAACCGCTTGATTTTAGATTTCCAGCTTCCAGAACTATGAGAGAATAATTTTTTTAAGGCATTCGTTTGGTATTTTATTACACCAGCCATAGAAAATTTGGGATCTTTGAAGGAACACAGTACATTTTGCCTATGGGAGGGATGCCAATGACTGGGAACCAAGGGGATGAGAGTGATAAGGAGCCACTAAGATGCCCCAGTGATCCTCACTCCATCATAGTGTACAGGACTCACCATTTGAATGTGAGCTGGATTTAGTGACTCACTTCCTTTCTTTTTTTTTTTTTTAATGTATTTATTTGAGAAAGAGAGTGTGCCGGCTTGAGTGGGGGAGGCGCAGAGGAAGAGAATCTCAAGTGGACTCCCTGCTGAGTGCAGATCCCATCGCAACGTGGGGCTCCATCTCGAAACACTGAGATCATGACCTAAGCCGAAACCAAGAGTCCGATGTATAATGGACTGAGCCACCCAGATGCCCCTAGTGACTTGCTACTAACAAATACTGTATGAATGATAGAGTGTTAATTTTGAAGTTAGATCATAAAAGATGGCAGCTTCAACTTCAGACTTCTCTCTCTCTCTCTCTCGCCACCTCCCTCATTCTCTCAGATCTTTTACTATAGGAGAGTCTAGCTGACATTTTGCCAGTTGGTCCGGTGGAGACTAAAGCCAGCCAAAAACCATGTGAGAGGATTTGAAAGCCATTCCACTTAGGTTTAGCCTTCAAATGAGTCCACAGTCCTGAACAGTAGCTTGACTACAACTTTTGAAAAGCCTTCAGAGAGAGGCACACAGCTAATCAATACCCAGATTCTTGACTCCTAGAAACTAGGTGTGAAGAAATGATAGTTGTTTTAAATAAAAAAAATTGGGCTAATTCATTAGACAGAAGTAGATAACTAACACAAGTGGTAACTAGAAACTCAACTGAAAGATGATTTCTGTTATATACCCAAAGCAGGACTGTTACATTTGCCCCTTCTTCACCTCATTGGTGAGAAAGAGATTACTACCTTAAGGTTATACGCATGAATGAACATCATCATCAACACTATCAACACTAGAGCAACGAGATCAATGACAGTTTAATAATTACACATACTCAGGCTGGAAGAAGCTCATCCCGGAGCCTGCATCTAGCAGACCACAAGGGAAAATTCACAGGTCCAGCTCAAGAGGGTTGGAGGAAAAAGAAAGGCTCTCTCCAGGCAAGAAGCTTGCTGAAAGAGCACTCCAGGTAGGAAGATAATCTCAGGATGAGTGCAGACCCTCACAGGTACAATAGGGAAGATGCTCTCCTGCCAGCTGCAAACTGATGTTCCATATCCTAGTTGGAAAAGGGTCTGGGGAATCTGAACCAGGAGCTTTCCTTTATCATGAGCCCACCATCACGACCCACGGTAGATGGATGCCTCTCAGGGATCTGTAACCCTTTACTCTGGGACACACCAGTTATGGGAACAGGGGAGGGTGACAGCCTTATTGCTGTCAAGATGCTCCCTCTGAATGGCTGCTCACCAGATGGTCAGTGGTGCTTCCAGCGTCTGTGGATGGAACACCACTGTTTGCGCTGAGATGCCACAGAGCACTACTCCTCTGTCCAGCCCTTCCCATGCTCACATCCAGGCCTCTGTCAGGGGTGCGGGACAGCAGCTGTCATTTCATAAGGGATCAAGAAGAAAGAGCTGTCAGGACTAGGGCACTGGGGAGTGAAGTTGGGCTGCATCCTGGAGTGAGGGCAGAAAGAGGGAGGGCAGGTCCGCTGATTCTCCACACTTCCATTGTCCCCACTGACTTCCACCTGACTTCAGATACAAAACACACACTCAAATTTCAAGACATCAAGGGCAGAGCATTAAAACCCAAGCCTGGGGCTCTGTGAAACTGCCCTGGGAGCACAGCCATGAAGTTGGCCCTGGCCGAATGTCAGGGACCAAGAGTCCGATTCACAGTCTTACACAGTGCAGGAGGGGGACAAGGAGCCATCTGTTCATCAAGCAGGCAAGGTGCCACCTCTTGGAAAATCAGTAAGAAAAAGGGAGAGACAGCTAGATAATAGGCAAAAGAATAATGCCTTTATGTATTTGGCCTTAGGGATTCTAGACTTTACCTACTGAAACCAGCAAGTCCTCAAAGGCCACTTCCAGTAGCAGGAAAGAGACCTTTTGTGTGAAAATCTAAATTGTTTGTTTATTGTGGGTCATGCCCAGGTTGATCGAGCTCACTGCAACAATATATATGTCAGAAAGACATTTTGAATCATGTAAGAATAGGTTTGATAAGGATGTATAAACACTATCTTGCAGTAAGTTTTAGTGATTTAATTCTCCTTATAAATCCGAAGTGCATTAGAGTTGCAGGCTGCCAAAATGCCTTAGGATGTCTTAGAGGTGCATAATATTGATGACAGATAGTAATATAATCCCCAAATCCAACTGGAATGTTTTTCAGATATCTGTTTTAGTAGCACCCTATATTCCAAATATCACCATAAAACCTTCCATGCCAAAACAACAGCAAAGCATTGCCATGAAACATGATAAAAAATCAGTTTATACTATTATATTTACCTCAATTCAAAGACGCCTGTTTTCAGAGATCTGAAATTCCAGTAAGCTCTTGGACTCTTGTGACCCAAGAGAAACGGCTGTTGTCACTAGTTTTACATTAAGTCCAGGTACTTCTGTTATCTTAGCATTGTTGCTTTGGGGAACTAATCTATTTGGCATAAAGTATAGAGATTATTTATTTAATCGCTTAATGACACATTTCACAGATAGTTATTTGATGTCTACCACACTTTAGGCAATGGAGATAACAGCGAGTGAACAATACAAAGATCCTGCTCTAAACAACTATATAGCCATATGAGTGTAAACAGATAGTGCACTTAAATAAGTAACTAAGTAAATACTATGTTAGATGATAAAAATGCTTTGAAAAGAAATAAAGCAAAATTAGTGGGGGCTGACCAGGTCAAGGATTATTACTACTTATGTTCAGTGAATGCCTCACCAATTGGGTGGCACAGGAGCAGAGATCAAAAAGCAGCTGGAGACCACTGTAGGGGGCAGGAAATAAGCTTTCCAATAGGGAAAGCCACAAAAGGAAATGTCTTGCGGAAGGAACATGCCTGACTGAGAAGAGCAGCAAATGGCCAGTGTGGGAGAAGTCGCATAAAGAGGAAAGTGGAGAGAGTAGAAGATGAAATTGGAGAGGAAACTGGAGAGAGCAAAAGGTGCATTAGAGAAGGTCAGATAATGGAGGGCTCTGTCTGCTGTGGCAGAGGTAGACTTTGACAGGAGGGCAGTAGGAAGGAAGGCACTGGGGAGTTAGGAGAGGGAGAGGACAATATGTGATCCCTGCTTTCAAAACCACGATTCCAGTGACTGTGTTTACAGGACTGTGTTTACAGTGACCGCGTTACAAATGTTGTACACAACAGCTACTGTGTTGTAGATAAACATTTTACAATCATCAACTTAGAAATGAGACTGGAAGAAAACACTTAGAAACTTTCCATAAATAGAAAAGAGGAGCCACCTGAGTATTTGACTCAAGACCACAGCAACATGCAGAGGAGGAATCACCAGAGAAGACCGAAGAGAGGTAGCTATTTGTAGGGGAGAAGGGACATGAGCAGGAACACATTGTACTAGAAATAAACAGAAACAGTGTTCCAAGAAACACAGAAGACTTAATTTACTTGTTCCCTTCCAGGTTATAATGAAGAAAGAGAACTAACCACTGAACTGAGTATCAAAATGGCACATAAGGGTTGATTGCGTACTATATTGGAAAGAAAAGCATGAATGAAGTGGTTTAAATGGAAAGGGAGATTTGGATATCTTGACCCTAAACTTTTTTGACAGGTTTTACTTTATTTATTTATTTTTTTTTAAAGATTTTATTTATTTATTTGACACACAGAGAGAGATTACAAGTAGGCAGAGAGGCAGGCAGAGAGAGAGGGGGAAGCAGGCTCCCCGCTGAGCAGAGAGCCCGATGCGGGCCTCGATCCCAGGACCCTGAGATCATGACCTGAGCCGAAGGCAGAGGCTTTAACCCACTGAGCCACCCAGGCGCCCAGGTTTTACTTTAACAGTGAGAAAACAAATGGGTCAGTCGCTACAAGTAAATTTTGAGATGTTACAGGTTGAATAATAAAGATACGTATATCTTAATCCCCAGAATAGAGGATTATGTTTCCTTACAGGGCAAAGAAACTTTGCAAATGTGGTTAAATTAAGGTGGTTGAGATGGGGGGACTATCCCAGAATATCCATCGGGTTAATGTAATAGATCACAATGGTCCTTGGAAGAGGAAGACGAGAGGGTCAGGTAAGGAATGAAGGAAACTCTATACGCTGGAAAAAGAAAGAAAATGGATTCCCTTAGAGCATTCAGAAGGAACACATCCCTATAGATACCTTGAATTTAGGCCAATGAAACAGATTTCAAATTTCTGATGTTCAAAACATAGATAATAATACATTTGTATTGTTTTAAGCCACTAAACCTGTGGTATTTTGTTACAGGTGGAATAGCAAGCTAATGCAGGGTTCAAAGAAATTTTATATAAACCTTTTATATTATAAAATAAACCAATATTTAGTAACATATATACCACTTTATGGAAAATACTTTAAAGCAAATACCTGTGTGATTTTACTATTTTTTTTTAAGGTTTTACTTAATTATTTGACAGAGAGAAACAGCAAGAGAGGGAACACAAGCAGGGGGAGTGGGAGAGGGAGAGGAAGGCTTCCCGCTAATCAGGGAGCCCGATGCGGGGCTCCATCCCAGGATCCTGGGATCATGACCTGAGCCAAAGGCAGATGCTTAACGACTGAGCCACCCAGGTGCCCCAACTTGTGTAATTTCAAACCACATGGTTTAAAGATATGGAAAATTTCTAGTAACTTAAAATTCCTCATACACTCCTTGCCCATCAAAATGCCATTACTCTTTGAGGCAAACACTACTCTGAAGTTTATAATAATTGCTTCAATATTTTCCTTTACAAATTATAATCTAAAAATAAGTGAAAATATAGCTGAGATTGCTGTTTGAACATTACATAAATGGAAGCATCGGGACATATATTTTGTTTTTGACATTGCACTTAACAATTTTTAAAGTATACTTAGGTTCTTGCATGTAGAAAATCATAATACCCATTAATATATAAGATTCTAGTGTCTAAATATGCCTCAATTACATGTTGATGAACATTTACTTATTTCCTGGTTATCACAGTTACAATATTGTTTTACATTTCTATAGGTTAAATACTAAGAAACATAATCAATGAGCCATAGGCTACATGTATATTGACTTTTATTGAAGATTATAAGATATAAATGCTTTTGAAACTCATTGCCAGCAGCAGGGTGTTAAAGGTCTCTTTTCTTGGTATTCTCACCATCACTTGGCATTACCTAACATACTATTTTTTGTCTTTTTGTCAAAAAAATTTCCCTATTTGGGGGGTATGTAGTCTTCGTGGCTTTTTGCATTATCGTGATTGCTAATGAAGTGAGAACAAATATTTACATATTTTTGACCATGTAGATTCTTTCTGTTTACATTATTTTTTTTAATTTTATTCACATGAAGCAGAGCTTAGTTCTCTAGATACAAACAGGGCATTTCCCCCTCTTTAATAGTATATATTTTTTAATCACTGGAAATTCAGAACTTTCAAAACAGGACTAGTATAAAAGAAAAGTGATAAGCCCAAGCTAATATAGTCCATTAGGACATGTCACCAGGACCTATGAGTTCCTGATCTGAAGGGGAAAAGTGGGTAATATCATTTGGTGACATGGGTTGAAACCTGGGTGATTTTAGGTGGGAGAGAGAGACTATGGTATGTAAGTTGTAATGAGCAGCAAAGAATACACCTACTCCTCTCCATACCCAGTGATTTGCAGAGAATTTGAAAGGAATGACACAGCCCAACTACAGGTGCAGAAGCAACAACATCCATAGAAAGGAAACAGGTTTCACTCAGGGCAAGACTACGGAAGGAGTCATAATAACAATGTCCTAATGAGGAGATGTGAGTTCCAGAAAGTTCAGAGGAAATTTTTCCATTTTTGGAGAGAGACAGAATATGGGTTTGTGCTAGTGCTATGTCGGGATGGCATCTGTAAGGGCATGAGAAGCTGAGATTTTAAAGAAAGACTGGGATTTGGGGCTTTTTGTAGTTATTGATATAAATAGGCAAAAAAGCATGGTGAGATGAGTCCTGGTCTCTTGCGATTACTTTGCTGAAATTTTAGTGTTAGGGAGAGTTGATAGGGAAAAGGGAAACTTCCAGGAGCAAGGAGAATGCTGTGACTCCCTCCTTTCCTGAAAATAGCAATATGAGAGCCAACGGATGGTGTTACAAGGACAACCCAAGAGCTTAGCCCACTTTCTTCATTCCTCTTTGTGAATGAGGAAGTTACAAAACTGGATCTTAAGCAGAACACATTTTTGTAAAAGAATTGTTGATAAGAAAAAACAGAATGCTACAAACAGAGGTTCTCCATAAATGATTAAAGTGGAGAAGATATTGAAAACACCCTAGATAAAATTTTGTTCACTAGATAGATATGATCTGGGAACCAACCCAGGAAACAGTGCCTTAGGCTTAGATCATTTTGGAGGGGCAGCCAGTCCAATATCTTTCAACCAATCCCCCCATGTCACTGTAAATCAAGCTAGTCTGGAGGATTGTTCTCCACTGTTGACTTTTTGGCAAGGGTAACAATGCACTGCAGGAATGAATCAGGTAATGCTTATTGTCTCAGGATTAATACAGCATGTAGTAGTACGTCTTGCTTTGTGTCGCTGTGTGTTTGGGGTATAATATGGGGAAAAAAAGAAAAGTCATACTGTCTGTAATCAATTTTAAAGGTTTTCTTGTGTCTAAACAGAAATACTGATGGAATTCTTTAAACACACACACACACACTGAAACTAATAGACTAACAACTTGATTTGGGTAGGATCTAAAAACTCTGATGAATTTACCACCAGGAATCTCTCGTCATCACTTCATGATTTTCAGGTAAGAAATAAAATCTCACTATTTTATAGATGCTCCATGTTATGTAAAGCAAATGCAAAAAGGCAGGGTGAATCAGGTGATTCTCTATCCAGTTAGAAAATTCAGGCAGCAGAGGCACAATAATTGTGGTTCTAGAGAACAAAAAGGAGCAAATAGGAATTCCAGACCTTAGCTGCCTAAGTTAATTGAGGCTTGCACTTCCTGATTTCTTTCTTTTTGTTCTCTTTCGTTTGTCTTATCACCCTTTCTTCATCTCATCCACACTTTACACATACACAGAAGCACACACACATACACATAAAGACACATGCAACTCGTCACACTTTTTGTTACTGTTCACAACATACATGCTTTATAGATTTGGGTGCTAAACTAGGTGAAGTCATACAAATCTGTTTGACCAAGGATAATTAATGAATTAAGCCTGTAAGATAACAAGTATTCCAGTTTTCCAAAACTTCCCAGAAAGAAATTTACTTTTGTTTCTCTTTTTTAAGTTTGTATAAAGATCCACCCAACAATTTTCTTTTAGGTTGTAATCTGTCAGTGAGCTATGAATCTTTCATTGGAGTTCATTTTAGGTCGAACCAATGGTAAATGTGGAAGACAGCTAATAGAGAAAAAATGATCAAAATATCTGAAAACATAGGATCTTATTTGGTTAATTTTTAAAATTAGGGTATTAACTATAAGTCTTAATGAACACAGAAATTAAGACTGTAAAACCACTCTTATAACCCAGATTATGGTCACATGTAAATGTAAGGGGTGTTAAATTTGACCTTCCATATAAAAATATATGGATATCATATATTCTCTGTGTAGGAAACCAGAAGCAACGGCATTACCTAGAAGCTACCAAAATGTGTTTCAAGGAAACAACAGCATAAGCATTACCTAGGAATTTGCTGGACATCCAGTCTTGGGTTCTAACCCAGCCCGACTGAAAGAGATCTGTATTTTAATAAGATCCCCAGGTAATCTGTTTTTACATTAAAGTTTGAGAAGAGCTGTCATAGAAGATGCAGAAGAGCACCTGAGTTGCATTGGTGAGAAATAAATGAAGTATTTATATGATGTTTTCTAAGTATATTTACAGTTTCTTGCATTTTTAATGAAAATGAACAGTTCCTGTTTTTCTGTCAAGATCATATCCCCGAGAAACCAGGATATTACTGACCTCATAGTACAAAATAATTTACAAACTTGTCTAAGGAAAATGTGACTCAATTTGTTCTTTTAACCATTCAGCCATATGCATGTTAACTAAACTGCCCTTTCTCCTTATGAACAGAAAATGACAATCAGGATAAACTGTCACTTCCTCAGAATGAACACTAAAAAAATTTCTTGAAAGTCTGAAGCTTGGAACAGAACTATATTTTCTAGGTCTTCAAAATCTTTCTTGTACTAATAACTCACCATACTGAATTCATTGTCTTTTTTTACTACACTGTATTCAAAAGGCCAAAAAGGTTTAATTTAATTCCCTAAAAACTTCATGTACAACCTGAGAGGAATCAAGATCTATAGAGTTGTTATAGATTTGAAGGCTTGAAAATAATGATTTTGATGGTCAAATTTAAAGTATATACATATATACATATATATATATACTACACATATATGTATATATACTTAAGAGTTTAGTATTTATTTCACTTATGTTATTTATTTCATCTATATTATGACCTATTAGGTAAGAATATTGAATTTCACTGATTTGAGGAATACAATTTCAATTTTTCATTACCAATTATATTAAAAAGTTAATGGATATGGAGCATAAATATAAATATAGCTATAACAGGCTCTCTTTATGATTTTTATGGCCCTTATCTAATTATCCATTTGCATATCTTCCTTATTTATAATCACAACTCTGTAATTCATGGGTGTTTCTGATATGCCAGTGTAACAACTACCTAACAATTTTATCATGCCTTCCTAAACATTTTATGATGCCCTAATTCAATATCCCTGCTGTACCCAGTAGTTGTCACTTAGATAAAGATGACATGCTGCTTTATGCCTCTGATGAAATTTCAGACTAATTGAGCTTTGCCACAGAGAGAAAAATAAAACTAGTCATTTCTAAATTTAGGTGGCAGCATAAACCTAGGCTGAGGTCAAGATCACAGCAAAGAAGGCTATCTGTCACAATAATCGGTAAAGTGTGCAGAAAAAGTTGTGTTATTAAAAACAAAAACAAAAACAAAAATACCTAGTTGCATTTGTAATGAATGTATTGATATCTTTATCTGGGATCTTCTCTGAAAACTTTGCTTCACATTCCCTTAAATATCTACATTATCAGTTACCCCAATATTCTTAATTTTTTACTCTTGAGCTTATATCTGATAATCAGTAAGATTTAGAAAACTGACATTCATGTTCAAAATTTTAAAAAGTAATTATTTGAAGACAGTTTTCAGGTAAGAGATATAATTACAGCTAGAGTTTTAAAATATATCTTTGATGATGTGCCCTGAAATTCAATTAGAGTTATCGCAATGACTTAGAAATAATAAAATGTTTAGCTACAGTTATGCAATAGACATATTTCTTTTCTAAAATTAAAGTTAAATAAGTTTATTTCGAGCATTTACTTATTCATATTCAAGCTTACACTCTTGTAAAATGGAAAATGTAGATTTAAAAAAATCCAGTAGAAATCTGACGGATGAACTAATAAGCTTCAGGTTACAAACTAAGATCTTAATTTCAATGAGCTAGTTTAGTAAGTTAAAATAGAGTTAAAAGTTAATTATTCTAAAAACATTGTTACATGGAAGTTGTTAAAAATCACTTATTCTCTCAGTAGAAATGCTTTTTTAAAGTTGTTTATATTTTGGAAGAAATGGCCAAATACTAAATATGTGCTTATATGTGGGAGAGGAAAAACTTACATGTAGAAGAAAGTTATTATGGGTTAAATAATTTATTCTTACAAACTTATGTAAACTAATTTATCTATATGGGTTTTTTTTTTTGGTTTATTTATTTATTTCTATAACCTAAATGAACATGAGATTATTTGCCTTCTGAAACTCTTGTCTGAATAAGGAACGATCAGACACCTATATAATAGCAGTGTGATTTTACTTCACACCCAGCATGTACCTACACAGGCTGGAAGCGAGGGTTTTGACAGAGTAAATGGAGTAGTATCTTTCTGAGAAAGAGGGAAATTGATGCATCTGTATTCAGCAGAAGCACCCTGCTGGTCTCAGCTGTCCAATGCTGAGCTATCCGTTTCCTCATTGATACACAGTGGCTACTCCATTTACCCTTTTAAAAAGTGCTCCCTCTAGAGAACAATAAAAGAAAGGTAACAAGTATCAATATTGTAGGAAGTCCTCTGTAAAAGCTCTCTGGTTAACAGAAGGAAATAAAACAAAACAAAACAAAACAAAACAAAAAAAAACCCAAACCAAGCACAGATCAAGCTTTCCCGGAGTTCAGTGTTTGTATAGAATGATTTCAGGATGATAAGCTCAGTATCACCACTCTATTTGCTATATCTATGAAATTTTCCTGAGTACAACTTTAAGTATATTGTTTTCTTTATTTCTGGTACTTACAGTTAACATAAAATCTGAATGTAGCCTTCCAGTTTCATCTTTTTTTTTCCTATGCAGATTGGTATAATACATGATATAACCAAGGCTATATAATATTAAAATAATTTCTACTTCAGTTTTAATAGAGGAAACAATATCACATAGAAAATCTTTGGGGGTATCTCTAGAGGGAAATAAGAATGTGCATATCAATTTTGATCCAGGTTTGCCACAATACCCCTACTCATAGAATAAATATTTATGTAGCCACTATTAGAAGATAACACATAAAGAAGGTATCTCTAACTACTTCTATATCTCCACGTGCAACCCCGGCCCATTCTATCTTCTCATTATTCTGTGGGGACTATGCATGTTATACTTGCTCATCCCAGGTTTATTTGTAATGCTTCTTATCTCTTGCCAAGCATAGCTCTGATTTCTGCACACCTTCCTATTTGGGCAAGACATTAAAGGTTCTTATCATTTCCATTTCAAAGTGATCTTAGGAAAGTAGAAGAACTCAGAGTTCAGCTCTTAACGGGATGATACCCTTTGAAATAACCATTCCAATATTGTCCTTGAAATAACATCTGTAGCTCGCCATCAATGTTTTCTTTTCCCAATTCTGCTGTGGCTTTTACACCTGCTAAATCATATAAAAAATAACTAAGAGGGGTTTTTGTTTGTTTGTTTTTTGGTTTTTTTTTCCTCCCTCTAGAATATGTCTGTTAAGCTAATTGAGGAATTGCCTTAATGTTGCCTGCAGGCATGCATAAATGTTATATAAAACATACCATCATTATTTGTTAACATAACTGAAAGTAAACAAGGTAAGCAAGTAGCTTTGCAGTCACATATTGGCTTCATTTGATGTTTCATAATAACACACACAACAATTTCACATTTGGCATTACTTTAATCTTTAATAACAAATCTACAAATGTGAATTCATGGACATGCTTCACTAGAATATGTTTTGGTAAATGATTATTGTTTTCAATGCCAAATAACACTATGTGCCAAGAGATCACTACATTTTACCTGTTAGAAATTATAGTTTGGTTACTACATAATGTGCATGAAAACAACATTAATTTTTAGCAGTTCTATTATTGCTCGATGAAACAGTAAAACTTATATTTTTAATTATAGGGTCCTGGGATCGAGCCCCGCATCAGGCTCCCTGCTCAGCAGGAAACCTGCTTCTCCTTTTCCCACTCCCCTTGCTTGTGTGTTCCTTTTCTCACTGTGCCTTTCAATGTCAAATAAATAAATAAAATCTCAAAAAATAAAAAAAAACCAAACTTATATTTTCAAATAAACTTAGGTCTAGATTCTTCCTTCAATTTAGCATAGAATTAATAATATATCAGGAACTTTTGGAAAAAATTCTTTATACAAGGTATGAATCTTTAAAAAAGAATTTATTAAGAAATGACCATGTCCATTATCCTTGGCTAGGTGATTAAAAAAAATAAAAAATAAAAAAGCAATATTATTTCAATTGGATAAAGCCAATATTCTTGTCATCAAATGCCTCTTTTTCTTTTCTTACTTAGGTATACAATCCCTGGTAGTTAGCATGACACCTAGCCAAGTGTAGAAGAATTTCCCAGCCTTCCCTAAAATAGCGGTAAATGAATTTGAAGGGAGGGATTATTATCATTATCACATAATGAAGCATCAATATTTAAAGAGGACATTCATTGTCATTGTGGGTGGGGTGGGAGGAGGAGATAACAGAAACAAAAGCCAAAACTGTAGATATAAGAAAAATTCCCAATTCCCAATTTTTGAAGTAAAATGACCAACCTATAAAAGCATTTCTTTCTAATGCTCAACTAGTAAAAGGAACAAAAGCTAAGATATTATTGGCCATAACAACCCAAAAGATGAATTGAATAACTGGAAAGACTGGAGAAAGTGCCCGCAGCAAAGATTCTTGGTCATTTTTCTTTGTGATGTTCAGGTAATAAAATGCAAAGTTGAGATTCCATAAGCTAAAAAATACATGCAATATTAATAAAAATCTGAAAACTTTCTTATGCAATTTGTTGAAATTTATAACATTTATGGATTTATACATGTATGTATTTATAACATTTATAAACATGTATATATGTTATCTGATACTAAAGACCTTGAATATGATTCAGCCTGCAAAAATGAAGAATGAGGGAAGACTTCCACTGATGGTCAAGAAGATATTATTATGTAATAGTAATAAAAATAGTGTGGCATATTTAAAAGAACAGATAAACTGACCCATGTGCAAAATGGGAAAATTCAGAGATAGAGTTAATATCTATTGAACTAGGCACTGTGAAAAAAGGGAGAAAAGATAGTTTAGTAGAAGTCGGAAAAACTGTCAAACCATATGAAAAAAAAAATTCTGTGTCCCTACCTAAACCGTTTTAATTTACAGAGAAAAAAAATTAAAAATGCAGTAAATGTATGACTAGTTACTCAATATTATTGGTCATGTGATTTCTCCTCTCTCAATTGTGATTTTATTTATTTAGGTCTTTCTCTCTTTTTTTTTTTTTTGAGAATTCTGGCTTTTATCAATTTCATCGATTTTTTCAAAGAAGTAGCTCCTGGTTCCAATGGTCTGTTCTGGTCTTTTTAGTTTATCATTTACTTCTGCTCTAATCTTTATTATTTCCTTCCTTCTGCCAACTTCAAGCTTTATATGTTGTTCTTTTTCTAGCTCCTCTAGATGTAAGGTTAGGTTATTTATTTGAGAACTTACTTTCTTCTTAATGTAGGCCAGTATTGCTATATACATCCTTCTTAGGACAAATTTGCTGCATCCCAAAGGTTTTAGATCACTGCATTTTCATTTTCATTTGTTTTCATGAATTTTTTAAAAATTTCTTCTTTGATTTCCTGGCTGACCCATTTATTGGTTAGTAGCATCTTGTTTACCCTCTATGGATTTGTGGTCTTTCCAAATATTGTCTTGTGGTTGACTTCTAGTTTCATAGTGCTGTGCTCAGAAGAGGTACATGTATGATTTCAGGCTTTTTCTATTTGTCGAGGTCTGTTTTGTGGGCTAATATGATCTATTCTGCGGAATATTCCTTGTGCACTTGAAAAGAAGGTATATTCTGGTTTTTAGGATGGAATGTTCTTAATATATCTGTTAAGTCCAGACGGTTCAGTGTGTCATTAAAAGCCATTGTTTCTTTATTTATTTTCTGTTTAGATAATCTGTCCATTGATGTAAGTGGGGTGTTAAAGACTCCTACTATTATTATAATCAAGTAACTATATATTATTATCAATTAACTCCTTTATGTTTGTTATTAATTATTTTATATATTTGGGTGCTCCCATGCTGAATGCATACATATTTACAATTCTTATATCTTCTTGTTGGGTTCTCCCTTTTATTATTGTACAGAGCCCTTGTCTCTTGTTACGGTCTTTGTTTTTTGGTGTTTGTTTTTTGGGGTTTTTTTAAAGATTTTATTTATTTGACAGAGAGAGACACACCAAGAGAGGGAATACAAACAGGGGGAGTGGGAGAGGGAGAAGCAGGTTTCCCGCGGAGCAGGGAGCCCAATGCGGGGCTCGATCCCAGGACCCTGGGATCATGACCTGAGCCAAAGGCAGACACGTAACAACTGAGCCACCCAGGTGACCCAATCTTTGTTTTAAAGTCTAGTTTGTCTGATATAACTATTGCTACTGCAGCTTTCTTTTGATATGAATATGCACTATAAATATTTCTCTATCTCCTCACTTTCAATCTGCAGGTGTCTTCAGGTCTACAATGATTCTCTTGTAGGCAGCATTTAGATAGGTCTTATTTATTTATCGGCTTATCCATTCTGACATAGTATGTCTTTTTTTTTTTTAAGATTTTATTTATTCATTTGACACAGAGAGAGAGATTACAAGTAGGCAGAGAGGCAGGCAGAGAGAGAGGAGAGAGGAGGAAGCAGGCTCCCCGCTGAGCAGAAAGCCCAATGTGAGCCTCGATCCCAGGAACCTGGGATCATGACCTGAGCCGAAGGCAGCGGCTTTAACCCACTGAGCCACCCAGGCACCCCACAGTATGTCTTTTGATTGGAGTGTTTAGTCCATCTACATTCAAATTAATTATTGATACATATGTATTTCTTTCCATTTTATTACTTGGTTTATGGTTGTTTCTGGGGATTTTTTCAGATCCTTTCTCTCATGTTTTCATGACTTTCTTTAGCGATATATTTGAATTTCTTTTTCTTTATTCTTTCTATGGTTATTAGTGGGTTTTTTAATATATGGTTACCATTAGGTTTGTGTATAACCTTTTCTATAAATAGCAATCTATATTAAATTGAATGTCATTCAAATTTGAACCCATTCCTTTCTCCTCTCCTCCCCATGTATAATAAAATAATCTTATTATATTATTATATATCCTTTTGTGTGTGTGAGTTCTTTGGCTAATTTTATAGAAACTCATTTTACTGCTTCATGCCCTTTATACTGTCACTTCTGGTCTCTCCTTTCCACTCAGAATACCCTTAACATTTCTTGCAGGGCTGGTTTAATGGTCATGAAATCCTTTGGTTTTTGTTTGTTTGGGAAACTCTTTATCTCTCCTTTTATTCTGATAGCCTTGCTAGATAGAATATTCTTGGCTCCAGATTTTTCCCATTCAGCACTTTGAATATATCATGCCATTCTCATCTAGTTTGCCAAGTTTCTGTGGATAGATCTGCTGCTCACCTTATTTTTGGTCTTCCTTTGTAATTTAGGGACTTTTTTTGTCTTACTGCTTCTAGGACTTTTTTTCTTTATCTCTATATTTTGCAAAGTTACCTGCAATGTGTCTTGGTGTTGGCCTGCTTTTGTTGATTTTGATGGGACTTCTCTGTGCCTCCTCAATCTGGATATCTTTTTCCTTCCCCAGTTTAAGGAAGTTTTCAGCTGTTATTTCTTTGGATAAATTTTATGGCCCATTTTCTCTTTCTTCTTCTTCTGGGACTCCTATAATATGAATGCTATTATGTTTGATGGAGTCACTGAGTTCCCTAAATCTATCCTCATTTTCCATAATTCTTTTTTTTCCTGTTTTGTTCAGCTTCGTTATTTTCTATTACTTTGTCTTTTACATCATTAATTCATTCCTCTGCTTTTTCTAGCCTGCTGTTATTGCATCAATTTCATTTATTGCACTCTCCAACTCTGATTCTTAACTTTTTTTTTCTCTCTATGGTAAGGGTCTTTCCACTGTCTTCTATTTTTTTTTCAAGCACAGTACATATCTTTATGATTATTGCTTTAAATTCTCCATCAGGCATATTATTTATATCTCTTTTGCTTAGAACTCTGCTATGACTTTATCTTGTTCTTTCACTTGAGATAAATTCCTTTGTCTTTGCATTTTTCTAAGTCTCTGCCTTCTTCTCTGTGTTAGAAAAGGCAGGTTGTCTCTTGCTCCTTGAAATTACTGGCTTATGAAGAAGAGGTCATGTAGTCCCAGGGCTTGGCACTTCAGGGAATGTCTCTGGTGTGTGCTGTATGCACTCTGCTGTTATGTTCTGGCTGCTCTATCTTTCAGGCCAATTGTCTGAGAGGCTCTCCTTGCCTGCTGTGGGCAGTATTTGGTCACTGGCCTGAATGGGGCAAGTTTTAACTAGATGTGCTCTGATTTGCTTGTGAAATGAGAACTGTCACCACCTCCACCAGAACTGAGGCCCTGCAAAACTCTGTTCAGAGATGTGTGGTGTGGGCGAGGGTTTGTGCTGGTCTTCTTGGGGAGGGACCTTCTTCACTGACACTGAGGCAAGCATGTCTGAGAAGGGCCATTCCACCAGCGCAAAGAGGGGTAGGGCTTGGTAAAAGGAACTTAGGCATGCAGTGCTGGTGTTGTCCTTCTTCCCACAGGTGCCTCTGTGTTTATACTGAGGGGTGAAAAAGTCAATAGCACCCAGCTAGCTCCTTTGTTCTTGGAGAGGTATCTCCATGAATGTTCTCTCTCAAGGACATGCTCTAAGAAGAGCTAATAATCTTTCCACTCGGTGCAGCAGGTGCTCTTCAGATTGCTGTTTCCATCCCCTCTGCTCCCAATTTGTTTGCTTGCTTTCTCTCTAGGAAGACTGCAGTGCCCTCGGGGCTCTATCCCAGCCAAGTCCACTGACTTAAAACGACACCCATGATGCATTTCTCCCTTAAACCCCTTCTCTGCACTTCCTACCTTCTTTAATGTGTCCTCTTTACTCTCTTTACTCTCTTTGTGGAGTTTGTTCTGTCAGTCTTCAGGTTGATTTCTGGGACATTTAGGATGATGTGATAGTTATCTAGCTGTGTTCATGGGATGAGGTAAGCCTAGGGTCCTTCGACTCTGCTGCCATCCTCCTGCTTCCCAGGGGACAGGGGGGTGGTAACAGTCAAAGACTTAAGTAGAAAGAAAAGAAAAGAAAAAGAATCTCATTAATTGACACTAACTAACCTATTATGTCTAGCTACTAGAATAATCAGGACAAACACACCATGACTTTCAGTGCCTAAAAGGCAGGAGAAACCTTTCATTCACATCAGGTCTTCAAGGAAAGACCAGCCACAGGTGAAAAAACTCCCACCTCAAAAATCTGATGAACAAGGTTATATTGCTGCTCTAAGAAGATCACTGGGAAGATTCGTACTTAAGCTTGAGAGAAGTAGAAATGATGAGGCACAAAATAGCTCTAAAAATAAATCTTTAAAATATTAGGTACCTGAATTAAGTTGAAATATCCCAACTTTCTCTTTACTTGGATATCTTTAGCCTGTGACCTGTGTTCATATATTGAATTAGAATAATAAATGACCCCAGACATTAACCATGTTCAAATTACCCTTGTGGCTCAGATTGAATACAACTCTCCTGCAGAGCCATTTCATGCTCCTTGTTTTTGTTTGTTTGTATTTATTTTGTGTGTGTGTGTTCACTGGTATATCTTATGTGTGACTTATGGTAAATATATACTGGGGAAGCTATCTTAAGAAGGAGAAAAATTAATTAGTCATTATACAAAGAATTTTAAGTCTGAAATTGACATTATCTACCACTTGCTCTAATTCCTCAATTTACAGGTGAAAGAGCAGGCTGAGCAAAGTAACCTCTTACGCAAGGTCACACACCTAATCAATGATAAATTCAGATTCTGTCAAGTCTTTTGTCAAACCAGGGTTCTTGCCTCCATAGCAAGGGGTTTCAATCAAAATTCTCCATAGTACCAGAATTCTTCAGGAATTGCCTCAAAAGACCAAGCAGGTGGTCCTCCAGTCCCTCCTCCTAGTTTTGACTTGGGAAGATTACTGTACACTGGACTTTCAGAAATTATTTTTGGAAAAGCTTTTTTTTCTGTTAAAGCACATTTTTACTTAATGTTTTTAATTGTACTTGCACAAAGTAGAGCATTAAATATGCATTTAAATCACATACTACTATTTTTAATAAATGCAACTTTTACATTATTTCAAAAAATCAATTGAACTTTTAGTATGTGACAAATGCTATGTAAAATCCTGGAGCTACAGTGATAATCAAGATATGGTTTCTGACTTTAATTCTCTTTGGGGAGGGATAGGGAGAAATAGGTAATTGAGGAAGACTTTAAAATCAGTATGAGATACAGATAGGAAGTTCATTTCACCCAGTTGAAGTGCTCAAAGAATGATATAATGCAGAAATATGATGGATAAATAGTATATAGGAAACAGTAATTGAGATAAACAGTCCAAGTAGAAGAAAAAGCATATAAAAGGATCATGAAGCATGTAAGAGTAGAGCATATTTTAGAACCTAAAATTAATTCTGAATGGTTGTGGGAGAAACTAGAATCATGGAGTAAATAATGTGGTGTGGAGAACAGAAGTATGGGCTTTATCCTGAGATTGATGGGGTTGGAATCCTGGCTGCACAGACAGTGTAAGCTTGATGACATACGTTCAACTATCATGTCCACTTTTTCCTCTTCAATTTGTGTTAGTAATAATACCTACTTCATAAAGTGTGCCAATGCTAAAATATACAATTAACATGGGATAATTCATTGAAATAATGAGATGTAGATGTGAATATATACAACTTTAAATTGGAATCATGGTTTTGCCCCTAAATAACAGCACGACCTCAAGTTGAGACACTTGAATGTATACCTCTTCAATGTTTTTGTATGTGTAATGGATGGAAGAATAGTACGTTACATAGTTGCCTTATGTAAATTAATGATTTTTTGTTCAAAAGTATGTTTTGTTCAAAAGTATGTTCAAAGTACCAACATAAAATGGTCTGCCACATAAAACAGCTTAACATTTTTTTTTATTTTAAATTTTAGGTATGGGGCGCCTGTGTGGCTCAGTGGATTAAAGCCTCTACCTTCAGCTCAGGTCATGATCTCAGGGTCCTGGGATCGAGGCCCGCATCAGGCTCCATGCTTGGCAAGGAGCCTGCTTCCTCCTCTCTCTCTGCCTGCCTCTCTGCCTACTTGTGATCTCTCTTTCTCTGTCAAAATAAATAAAAATAAAATCATTAGATTTTAGGTGTGTATATGTATGTATGTAAGTATGAGTCTACTTTATCTATCTATCCATCCATCCATCCATCCATCTATCTATCATCTATCTATCATCCATCCATCTATCTATCTTTCTACTACCTACCTACCTGTCTACTTACTTAGAAGGTTGATCTCATATATTATAAGTTAGGGGAGGTAAAGAAACATGACTGAGGGGTGCAAGTTAAAATAATACGGTTAAGAAAAATCATGCTGAGATGACATTTGAAGAGATAAGGAACAAATCATGTGGATGTTTGGAATAGGCAATAAAAATATATGCCAGCATATTTCTGTCTATATAGGTAGACAGATACAAAGTTAAATGGAGGTACCCAGCATATTTAAGAAGGGGGTAAGGAAACCACTGGGACTAGGGCAGAATGAGAAGAATAATAGCATGTGTTAAATCCTGAGAGATACAACACAGTGCATGGGGAAATGGTGAATACAGTGCTTGGGATTGAAGCCATTGTAAAGACTTTAAGCTATTATTCCAAGTGAAAAGGAAAGGTATTGAGGGTTTTGGAGTTTTATGTTGAAAGAGTAGTAGCTGCTTGGTTGGGAACAAATTAAGGTAGGAGGCAGTGGGGAATCATTGAATTAATCTCAGGAAAAGGGGATGAATGCTTGGAACAAAATGATAGCAATGGAAATTTGGAAGGAAGTGGTTGGACCCAGGATACATATTGAGGGTAGAGCTGATAGTACTTTTCCACAAATTGTTTATGGACAAATGAGAAAAAAGATCTTGAAACAGTAAACCAGAAGTGTGTTAGATGATAAAAATGGCCACCGTAGAATACTGCAGACATGGCTTGTTAAAGCTCTCAACTAGGATTTAAGAGGCCATTACGCTTCCTGTCTTTCTTGTTTTGGGATCCCTGCACTACCACCATTTCGGTCAGCCTGTTGGATGAAGAAAATCACACGCCTGAATAGCTTCATCCCCCTGACAGCCAGTGACAATCTCCAAACAGAGCATGAAGCTAAACAACAGCTGTCCACAGGCCAGCAAAAGAATTGTCCATTGAGCTCAGCCTCATTTGCCAAAAGACAGCATTTTGAACCAAATGATTGGATGTATTCTTAATCACAAAGTATTAAGGCAATATTTGCCATACTGTGAAAGATAATTATTATAATGGATCTATAAATTCTTTGGTAGATTTGGATCAGAATATCACAGCCTCCTATAGATTGTGATATAAAGTAAAATTGTCTATTATATGTAACCAAAAACATTTTTTTCTTTACATCTGATCCCCAAAGACCTGAGGTTTCCAGGTCATCTTAGTAACACTAAAATACCACACACTGGTTAAACTCTTGTCAGTTTTTTATCATAAAGTCAAACTATAAATAATTCTCAAAATAGGTTCATGCAACTATATATTCTGAGTCTACTACTCTCCTACATGGCCGGAAGACTTATCCCCATCTTCTTTCTCCTTTTTTTCCAAAAACTCCTTCCTAATCTTTACTCTCAGTTGATGACTTCCTTCCAATTTCACCGGGGGGGGGGGGGTACAGGAAGTTCAAAAGAAAAAAACAACAAACTTAACTACACAACTTTTTGAATCTTTGTACACCATATTTTTCCTTTCATTATGTTATTATAACGGACCTAATCTCTTTTTTCTATGTGAGACACAGACTAGCCTACCCATTTCTGCACAGGATCATATCTACTCTCATCTTTCCCATCTCTTCCACACTGAGTTGCCTTTTTTAATTAGATCTTTCTTTAATTTCCACTTTTTGAGGCACATTCTCAAATTAAAAAGGTAAGCATAATCAATTTTACAATAAGTATAGTTAATTTAATTTTTTTAAATGAAGATTAACTCTGATGAGTATATAAACAGATCAGATTATTTTAAACATTTACAGACTAATGTGTGTACTTATTCTCCTACATGGATTCACCATCATAATGCATGGAATTTTGAGGAACTTTTAGCATTTTCAGGATAAAATATTTTATCAGTCAGGACAGTTTCCTATGACATTTATTAAAGGAAATAGTAATCATCACAGTTTTCCTTATTTCTTTACATTTTGTTTATATTACATTTGTTAAATTTAAAAGCATATTACTTTTGTATTCTGTCCTTGCAAAATGTTTTTCTAATGCATCTAATTACAACTCAGAGAATTATATTATACACTTGGCAACAGAGGTATAATAGATGCCAGCTGCAAGGTTTTGAACTTCAAAATCTGGAATTTAAGACTTCTGAAATAATAACTCAATTTATTGTTGGCACTGCAGAAGTGATGTTCTTTCTATGCAATAAATATGGTACTCTCTTGGATAATTCATTAAAAGTTTCATAGAAAATATTTTCATTGAGTGCCTTGGATATTTTTATTGTTACTTTTTCTTATAAAAATAATTTTTAAATTAAAGTTCTCCATTGTTTTTTACATTTTTTATTAGGTGGTTTAATGTTTTGAAGTGTATTAGAAAAATATTTTCCAAGATGACCTTCCTTTTATCTGTTGGCAGGATTTTCTGGTGTAGTAGAGAATGATGATGTTATTGCTTGAAGCAATATTCCAGCTGTGCTCAGCAGGCAGGAGAATCTCAGTCTAGACACACTTATCAAGTTCGTGTGCACGTACAGCATTACAGAAATTGGATGATGTGTCCTGGAGAAGGCTATGAATGATCCACAGTTTAGTGATATGATTGGTGCTGGCTTTTCTGGGACAATTCTGAATTAAAACATTTAAAAAATTTCCATTTGAGTAAAATTCACCTCGCTGATCATATATTTTGACAACTGGTTTAGAAAAAAATCTATCTCCTATACTCAAGAAGCTCAAGAACGTTGTCCCTTAGGTAATAACATCACAGCCATACTGCAAAAATTAGCATGATTGACTGGTAGTAGAGAGATATGGTATGTTTGCTTCAGGTAAAAATGGAAATTTACATATACGTCATATTCGTTTTCTGAGAATAGTCAGACGTCAAATAGCCAATCGACACTGAGGCTTGTGGACATGTGGATATTTTTGAAAACCATGGAAAATGCTTTAAAGCAGACACTATAGAAGAATACGACTGAGAGACAAGAGAAACAAATGGAATTCAAATTCTAAAAAATCTAGAGAAATTTTAGTGGCAGGAATTTAAAATTTAATAACTCAGCACTTTCCATAACCTTATATAAAATACATAACCTGGAAGAAAAACAGAATAATCAAAGAAAAGTAGAATGAGTTTGGCAGAAGTTGACAAGAGGAGAGTATCAGGGAACTAAATGTACCGTCGTATAAAGCTACTATTGTAATATCTTATTATGAAATCAAAGTGGTTGAGGAGGGTAACCACCCTGTAAAACACTATGGATATTCCTCAAAAAGTTAAAAATAGAACAACCCTATGACACAGAATTGCACTACTAGGTACTTATCCGAAGGACACAAAAAGTGATTAGAAGGCACATGCACCACAAAGTTTATAGCAACAGGTCCACAATCACCAAAATATGGAAAGAGCCCAGAAGTCCATTGGCAGATGAATGGATAAGGAAGATGTGGTGTGTATGTCTGTGTGTGTATACATATATACACACATACGCACACAATGTATATAATGTGTACAATATATATTGTATTACATGTGTGTATACATAATATATGTGTATAATACCATATGTGTGTATGTATACGTATACACACAATAGAATATTACTCAGCCATCAAAAAGAATGAAGTCTTGGCATATACAATGACATGGATGGAACCAGAGGGTATTATATTAAGTGAAATAAATAAGTCAGAGAAAGACAAATACCATATGATTTCACTCATATGTGGAATTTAAGAAACAAAACAGATGCATATGGGAGTAGGGAAGGGAAAATAAAATAAGATAAAATCAGAGAGAGGCAAATCATAAGAGACTCTTAACTATAGGGAACAAACTGAGGGTTGCCGGAGGGAAGCAGGTAGGGGGATAGGGTAATTGTGTGAAGGGCATTAAAGATGGCACATGATGCAATGAGCATTGGGTGTTATATGCTACTAATGAATCTCTAAACTCTACTTGAAACTAATAATACACTATATGTTAACTAACTTGGATTATTAAAAAAGTGGTTGAGAAAATCAAGTCAAATTTAACAGTCGTAGTGGGTGAGAGAAGTGATATATTTCAAAGAACTGCGGTTTACAATGACTATAAGCAGAATAAAGTAGAAAAATAAAATGAGAGAAGCTGAAGAAGAATTTGTGGTTAGAAGACAAATTGAATAGTCATGAAATGCAGAATGGGTGTGTATTTAAAAATAGTCAAAATGGGGTAGAAATAAAGTGGTTAAACATGATGAAATAATCTTTGAAAAAAAGGCAAGAGAAAATACAGAATAAGTAGATGTTAATAATTTTCCAAAAATGGGAGATAGCTTACAGATCGGACAGCAGCTATCCCTAATAACCATGGTGACTGGAATACATGGGAATTGTTTTTTCTAAGTTCCCAAATTGGAGCAACAGGGAAAGGTCTCGTTAATAAGATAGTGAAAGGCATAGTAATACTGAGGAAAACAACAACAACAAAAACAACAGTTTTCTATTCATTCAAGAAAGAAAACAGCATTTTGTAACAAATTCAAGAAAGACTGAAGAAAAGATTTCAGTGGATTTTGACAGTGATCAGCTAGCTGTAAAGGTCTTATGGTCTTGCAAAACATCTTGGATTATCACACACCCAATGGGGAGAACTTAATTTAACTGTAATAAGAGCCAACAAATCTCCATGGGACTACTCCCATGAAGGAAAAAGTGACCCCACTATAGCAGATAAAGGAAGCACCAACTAATTAGAGCCCAACTAGAAGACGCAGCTGCAAATTAAGAGAATTGCAACATCACTGAAAGCAACAAAAGCCTAAGTCCTTGAGTAAAATGATCTTGCCTTGAATAAATCAAGAGAAGTCACAACTACATCAGTTTTATTTTAGAGAATATCAATGTATAGAATCCAATTATAAAACCAAACTAACCACTTCTAAAACAGTGTAATCCATTTGTAAATTCAGACCAATCTTTCTCTGAATATCATGATGCTACTAAGCCCCCTATTTTGCACATAACTATAAACAATCTCAGGTTGAAAAATGAGAGGAAAAACATCTAAAGAATAAAACATTTACAAAACTAAGTTACTTAAAGGGAAATTGAATGAATTACTATTAAACAGTGGGTATAAATAGTCTTACCACACGCCAAGTTGGATGGGGATTATGATACATAATATATCATTTGTTCAAAATTATTTTCTCTCCATCATTGTTTCATGGTAGGTGGGATATTCTTATCTATCCCACTGACTTTTGCCCTGGCCATGTGATTTGGTTTCTTCAGTGGATTTTGAACAGAATGGATTTTGAACATATTGTTTAAACAGAAGCTTTAAATACATTCCATTCATGTAGTTTCACTGGGGCCCCCTTCATTTCCCTCCACTCTGAAAACAAAATGTCCTCCCTTAAGCCAGTTGGAAAAGTAAAGGCATTACTGAACTACAGCTGTCACATGAAAAAGAAATAAATGCTCTTTGTTGTAAGCACCAAGATACTGTTTTTTGGGGGTTTTGGGGGTTTTGTTTGTTTTGACACAAATATAAAAGCTGACTGACCATAGATTTATCAAAAGATTACATAAATTATATTATACTAATGTAAAGGGCCTCTTTAAATAAAAAAATCAAACAGGATAGTAAGAGCTAGTTCTGACAGCCATTATCACTAGATTCTGTTACTAAACATGCCTCTCTCCTACAGGTAATCATTCACCCGTGAAATTTATAGACTTAGAGTATAGCTCTCTATCTTTGCTTTGCCATTAGTTTTACTGGTATTTTTTTTGTGTGGTAGCAATTATCTACACTGTGAAAAATTTTCAGATGTATCTTTTATATGGAGCAGGTTCATGTCTTCACCCTCTATCCATTTGCCTAGATACTAATGTGACTAATGCTTTCTTATTACATAAATTAAGTCAATAAATACCTGCAGTTTATCTTGGGGTGGTCAAATTTTATAGAAAATCATTTATGAAATTTAAGTTCTACAGTTGAATAACTGCAGAATGCGAGAACCAAAGATAAAGCAAACAAGAAAATTGAAGGTGCTGATAATTCCAATATCTACTGATAGCCACTATTGAAATATTGAGATGAATTCTTCCCCAAAAAACCTGGGATAATAGTCAACGTGATACACTTAAACATTTGTAGCATAATGAATTGTTAATTAAATTAGATATACTTCCATTGCATTCAAATTTATAAATTGACTTAACTTACTTAGCCATTTCTTATAATTTTGAACCGCAGTCATTTGAGCTAATTAGGTAAAAACTAAAAGAGATATTTCTCTTGATTCAATAAAAGCTCTGAAAATGCTTTGCAGCTTGGTTGCTATTGCATAATATTTACTTCAGAGAAATTTCTTTTTTTTTTTTTTTTAAAGATTTTATTTATTTATTAGACACAGAGAGAGATTACAAGTAGGCAGAGAGGGAGGCAGAGAGACAGGGAGAGGAGGAAGCAGGCTCCCTGCTGAGCAGAGAGCCCGATGCGGGCCTCGATCCCAGGACGCTGAGATCATGACCTGAGCCGAAAGCAGAGGCTTTAACCCACTGAGCCACCCAGGCGCCCAACTTCAGAGAAATTTCTTAATGTGATTCTAAACTATGTCTACCACAGTGGTCTCCTAATATTGATAACAGTGAGAGAAATAAATAGCTCTAATTATTTCTTCAAGTCCTAGAAATAAGATACTGGATTCAGGTCTACTGTACTCTAAAGCAATCTGTAGTTAGTAGACCTTAATAGCCTCTCTTCTTTGCATACCTAAAACACCAAAATTGGCAGAACTAACTATTGGCATCATTTTGTTGGACTTGAATAGTCTGGTTCACCTAAAAATTAAAAAAGTCATATTTCTAATGGAATTGAGCTCCAGATCTTGCTAAAATTTAATCAAAAGACAAATAATATCAAGGTAACATAATATCCCATAGCAAATCTATAATATCACATTTCTAATTTACATGGGAATCTTTATTCTTCAGAGAATGTGACTTATACCTCTAAATACTGAAATATGGAAAATTCTATTTAAGAAAGGGATAAATATCAAGGCAGTGGGACAAATGAAGTTGTCTTGATTTCTTTTATTGCAATGCCCTGCATTTTCTCTGTATGTGAAAAAAAAAGAAAATTGGCTTTCTAATCTTTCTGCTTCAAAAAATAAATACTTATGTAGAAATACCTAAGTACAAACTGAGAAGGTTTTTTTCAAGACAAAATTTAAATGTGACATCAGTCCACTTTTTCCACATAACAGAGTGTTCATTAAAGTCTGCAAGCTGCTGCAACAGAGGTCTTTTGTCAAGGTTTCTGTGCAGTTCCCCTTTGGTTTCACATTTTTAATTGGTTTAACCAAAAAGAACATAATCTCTACCTGGTAACAGGAAGATATCCAAGTTTCATATTAGCTTTCTTATCTCTAGTGGCTATCTCCAGCAATACAGAATACTAACGAACAAAATATAAGGACCTCTGTGGCTAGAAAAAAAGGGAAAGATGATCTTCATTTTTGGAAAGTTTTACCACTAGACCACATGGCTCCATGCAATTTTCTCTAGTGTGGTCTCAAACATATTGTAAGTAGACTTCCAATAAGTTGAATTCTTTTTGTTAAGGTGTTATATTGCCAAGCTGTTAGAGTAATGCAGCTGGGTCTAAAATTTTTGGCTTTTTAGTCAAAGCTGAACAGTGTCCATAGATTTTTCTGAGCCACTTCCAACATACAGTAGCAGCTGCTGTGTTTATGTACAATACCACTGTGCAAGTGGCAATTAAACTACAAAATTCTAGATACGTACTTGGGAAGCAGCAGGCAGTCAGCACACAACTGGCATTGAGCTAAAACAGAAAAGATTCCTACTTTTAAAATGTAAGTCAAACTAGCAAACTTCATGCTGCTGTGTACATAAAATGGTGGGTAAAAACCAACACTGACAGAAGAGGACAAGAATCTTTAGAATGAAATATAAAGGGATTTCTTTTCTTCACTTTTACCCTAGGTGGCTTTAAAAAGTAATTACAAGGAGCATGAACTCTTTTGACACATTATAAAACAATTAGTATTTAACATTCATAACTTATAATAAGGTATTATTTTAGCGCATGTCTGATGTGTGCCAAGTCCTAATTCTAATTTTATAAGGGCAGATAAGTTTGAAATTATTGTAGGCTTTACTTTTAACATTTGGGGCATATGAATAAAAATGCCAAAATGCCTCTGATGTAAATAAAAGACAATTATAGTCATAGGCATTACATCTACTGGGTATTTCCTCTTTGAAGATCTAAATGGAGTACAAATCTTCTTGAAAAGTAACAGCTTTAAATCTAATGGACAACACTTTACAATGTCTGTCATTAACTCCAAAAAACAAGTTTTAGATGTGGTAGACTGTCTTCTGGGATATTAACCAAGACAAATGTAAGTTAAGTGACTCTACTTACTCTTTTTAAAAAATGTTTCATTTATTTGTTTATTGTATTCTCTTTTACAGAGAGAGGGAGAGAGAGAGAAAGAGAGCAGGGGGAGAGGGAGAGAAAGAAAGAGAGCAGGGAGAGAGGGAGAGGCAGAGAGAATTCCAAGCACACTCTGCACTGAGCATAGAGCATGACCTAGGGCTCAATCTCATGACCCTGAGATCATGCCCGGAGCTGAAATCAAGAGTCAAACACTTAATCAACTGAGCCACCCCGGGACCCCAAGTCTATTTAACACTGTCAAAGGCTGTAAAGTTCTATATGTTGTTAAATAGATCTTTCCATGTTTTAATGAAAATGTACTCTTCTCTAGCACATTTTGCAAAAATAATTTATTTTTACTAAGCAATGTTTTATTAAAGGCTATAAAATAGTTTTGATTTAGTTCATATTTGTTCTGTTATCTAATGAAAGAAAATTAACTGCAAGGATCAAAAATGTGAGATAATGTATTTAACACACACACACGCAACCTGATCTCTTTCTATTTTTTTTAAGATTTTATTTTTATTTATTTGAGAGAGAGAGAGAAAGAGAGAGAGAGCATGAGAGAGGAGAAGGTCAGAAGGAGAAAGACTCCCCGTGGAGCTGGGAGCCTCATGCGGGACTCAATCCCAGGACTCCGGGATCATGACCTGAGCCGAAGGCAGTCGCTTAATCAACTGAGCCACCCAGGCGCCCCAACCTGATCTCTTTCTAATGTTTCAAGCACTCCCAGTTTTTCAGATATGACTTCCATTCATAGCTCACCTCACTTCTGACACTACATAATATCACTGAGCCTTCTTTATTTTAACATCAAGACAGATGGCAAGGTATAATGTGGGAAATGCCACCTACAAAGATTCTAGAAGAACTGAGATTTGATCCTGTTTGAATGACTCATGAGTTGTAAAACCCTGAATGACCATTAAACCAGTGTAGGGCGCCTGGGTGGCTCAGTGGGTTAAAGCCTCTGCTTTCGGCTCAGGTCATGATCTCAGGGTCCTGGGATCGAGGCCCGCATCGGGCTCCCTGCTCAGCGGGGAGCCTGCTTCCTCCTCTCTCTCTGCCTGCCTCTCTGCCTCCTTGTGATCTCTCTCCCTCTGTGAAATAAATAAATAAAATCTTTAAAAAAAAAATAAATAAACCAGTGTAAAATCTGGGATTCCTTTTAATAATTAAACATGCACCCCCTTCAGGAGTGTATAAAGTAGTTTCTTAAGTTGGGATATTATTACCCTATAGGACATTTAGGAATGTGGCTGGAGAAACATGAAATCCATTCAGTTCCAGACTCCGTGAGGTTAGAAGCCATACTGTCCTAGTCACAACTGTCTTTCATATCCCTGCTTTATGCATTTCATGGAATAGGTACTCAATGTACATTTAATGAATAGAGATTGAAGCGTTTCATATTTTGAGGGTACCGACTTTACCAAAAGTTGTATAGGTGCAAAAGAGTTTTCTCTTTATGTTAAAATAGCACTGATTTATTATGCAGTAAACTGCAATATATGAACTTCTAAATAAAATGGTGACTTCAAAGACATTTTTCATTTATAGTGATTCTTATTGCCTTAAGTCCTAAGACTTCTCAAGAAATTTTAGTTTGTACTTGGGATGGAGATTGCTATTTAGCCATCAAAACTTACTTTTCTGTAATTTTATAACTGGTTTCAGTGGGCTGTCCATCAAGAAATCAAATTCTTTAACTCCATATTAGTGAGCCTTGGGTTGATCAATATGTAGTTCACCTCTTCTTTCTGGGCACATGTGAAGCTGTATTAGCAAGACTTGCTTCTAATGGGATCATGAAATCAGTCCAGGCCAATAAAATTAATGTCTGACAATTTCTTTTCTTTTCTTTTCTTTTTTTTTTTTAAGATTTTACCTATTTATTTGACAGAGAGAGTGAGAGAGCACAAGCAGGCAGATCAACAGAGGGAGAAGAAGCAGGCTCCCCACCGAGCAGGGAGCCCAATGTGGGGCTTGATCCCAGGACCCTGAGATCATGACACGAGCTGAAGGCAGTTGCTTAACCAACTGCAACTGAGCCAACCAGGTGCCCCAATGTCTGACAATTTCTGACCCAGCCATGGACACTTCAACACCCATCCTGCCCCAGTTGGCTCATTGTGCACTTAGATACCAGGAATCCAGAGTGGGACCCCAAGACTCAAAGGAAAAATGGAAACACTGATGGAAAGTGTCCATGTCTATGAGTGACTACATAGAAGAGAATCATCCAGAAGACATATATAAAGAAGAACATCTGCATTTGTTTGTGCAGGAAATGAAATTCCACTGTATTAAATTAACTGAAATATTCAGGTTTCTTTGTTTACACTGAGTAGCTTATCCAAACCTAAATAAATAGAAATTCGTATCTAGAAATTGGGTGTTAACAGTAAGTCTTTATGTGCCATTGGCTTAGTGTTCAGGTAGTGAATGATAAGGAATTTTACACTAAATCCTGGAAAGATCTATGTTTTGTATCAGCAAATTTTTTGGTAAAATTGTCAAATTTGATAGAATAATTATATGTCTCTCTGCTAGAAACAATAAGGTAAAAAGTTGTGAAACAATGGCACCGCTGTATGTGTTAGTTGATACTATTTCAGCAAAATATGGTAAGGCAGAGATGAGTTCAGGAAGAAATCAGGTGATACATAAGTAGAAAGAAAGAGTACATAAAGGTTCTATAGATTCATTATTGTCAGTGTTAAAAATCAGATTGCAACTTTATCTCAAAGAGTTGAAAATAAAATTTTAAAAGCCTGATCAGCACAGGATCTTTAATACTTCTCATGAACAAAGTGATAGAGATCTGCCATGGTATGGTCTGGAGAGAGAGGCATTGGAGAAAGAAAGCAATGAGATAAAGGATATTTAAAGGTTATGTCTAACAAAGAATTTCAGGATTGATTATTAAAACATCTAAGTGATTAGACCAATTCAGTTCTGAGGAAAGTGTATTGCCTAAGGAACAAGGGGTCCAGGCTAAAAAAAAGTCTTTAATTTAAAAATGCCTTCCAACTGACTAATTATATGTTGATATAAAGACCCCACTTGTATTTATAATCATCAGGCTTAGCCCTTCAAACAGAGGGAATGGGCTGTGAGAATAGAGAGGCCACTGACTCACAAGGAGGGAGAGGCTCCTCATTACTCCTCTGTAATTACAGAATTACTGGGAATTCAGGCTTTTCCTCTATGCCTCTCCTGATAACCACCCTACTGGAAAGAGCAGGGGGCCTTATGCCTGTTTCATATATGGCCCTGACACTATGGGGTTGCCTTGTTATCACAGGTAACTGAAGGCAGTCCTGATTCTCCACCAGGACTCCTCTGATATTCCCCACTTGAGGAGGGTGTGAGACATCCCATTTCTGCCACGTGGGGGTTGAAGTCTATTTCCTCCATGTAGTCTCCAGTGACACTGTTGAAAGAGGTTCCCGGTTACTTCTTGGTGGAGGCAAAAAATCACAATTCCTTACATAGCCTTCTCTGATTTCACCTTAGCAGGGCATGGGGTATTTGGATTACCTCACTGCAACCTGACAAGTGTGGAAGTCCAGATGACTCACTGGAGGTTTGCTATAATGGATATGGATGAGGCTACACATTCCCCACCCCCACCCCCCAGGGTACAGCAGTATTAGCCAAATATTTTCTATATATTATCCTCTCCTTTCCTGGCCATCTGGCTAGAAAGAGTAGGATCTTGTTAGGACTTGTATTGTCTGTACCCATTGGCATTTCTGGGTTGCCACCATCTCCTACATACTCTGGGTTATAGGAAAACCTAGAGAACTCACCACCGTCACATCAGTCCCGTCTTGAAGTCCCTGGTTGGTCTGTCTTCTGCTCTACACCTTTCAGATGCTTCCTGAATATAAAGTTTTATGTATAATGCACAGGGGTTTTAGTTGTACTTAATGGAAGGAATAGGGAAAAGTATGTCTATTCCAGCTTTCTGGAAGCAGAAGTTGTGAATATGATATGTAAATTATTATCATATATAGTATTATTTGTATGAGAATGCTTGAGCTCAGAAAAAAATATAATACAAGTAAATCATTTTATAGTTGAGACATATGAAGCTCAGAAATATCAAGTGGACTGTTCAAAACTTCTCAGCAACTATTGCTCTTATTATGCTCCATATTGCTTCAAGCCTAATGTAGAATTTTCTACCCCAAAAAGCTTTCCTATATTCTTAATACACAGAAAATAGTGAAATCATAATGTTTTTTTACCATGATATGAATTTGACAATCTCTCCTTGTAATTATGAAATAGAAATGCTATTGATTGCATTCTAATTTAAAATGTTGAACCTTCCAGGTGAATTTTTCATTATAATTTGGAATGACCATCATAATCCCTATAATGATTTTGAATGAAAGGTTTTTTTGTGTGTCACAAAACACCAACATTAACTTTATCCTCTCGCTTTTAAAATTCAATTTTTCTTCTGTGTTCTTGTAAGAGAAATACATCTGGATTTGGATAAATAAATAAATAAATAAATAAATGCAAGCTTACAATCTCCTTTTTATCTAGTAATTTGCCATCAATATTGAAGCATTTGGATTCGTTGCTACAATCCATTTTTCACATGTCCTTTCAAGCCTGCTTTTCTCTGACTCAGTTGTCCTCTTTCTGACCTTCCTTAGAACTGATTACTCTTAGCCTGTCTCACCTTTGTCTACTCTTGTTTCAGACATTTGAGATTATATTTCTATTCTTCACTGACTACAGTTAAATTGCTATTATTTTAATTTAACATTAAAAAGTCAATTTTACCATTATTTTCCTTGAAAAAAATAACAGAGAGCATAGACTCCTTTAATTCTAATGGCCAGTCCCTGCGGTACATACATGCTGCATTTATCAGCATTATAATTCTGCCTCATTTTATGTTGGTCGAATTGGTCACGATTGCTATTTCTGCCATACAATGTCAGCTTGTTTGGTCTTCCATATTTCCTTTCAAACTTTTCACTTAGGATCAATCTTTTTCTTTATTTTTTTCTAAATCTTTTTTTTCTTTATCTTATTTTTCTAAATTCTTTATTACTATTTTCCAGGTTTCTTCTATTGGAAGTAAATTCCCTTGGTCTTTTTGTAAAGTGACTTTTAATTTCATCTATTCTTGTCAAGTCATGGTTTCATTGCACATAATCATACAATTGTTTTCTACTCAGCAATCTGAAGATGCTTGAGTATGTTTGTACCATGTGGAAATTTAATACAAGCATACTGAATACTATGTGTTGTATCCCACTTATTTCACTGCATTTACAAACATGCATTTTTAAACATGTTCCAATTTGAATGTAGTTCACTCCACAGCTACCCTATTTCTCCAACTTGTCTCAAACTGACACAGTTATTATTTTGCCACTTGGTGTGCCGTCACATTGAATCAAAGAAGACTATAGATATGTTCAGTCCTCTATCTCCTTGCTCTAACTCATCCCAGGTCAGCTGAGAAAGTGCTTGGTGACAACTCACAGCATAGAGGCAGAGAAGACATGAAGACAGATGCTCTGTACTACAGTGCAGTAAAAATTCGTATTTTTCCAAATAGTAAATGGCTATTATTGTTGTAGTGAAAGAAGGGCTATGGCAATTAACTCAGTTCACAATGCAATGTATTTGAAGACAGACTATTAGACTAGAAAGGGGTACTTAATAAGCCAGGACTATCTATATGTGCAGGTGAACATGGTTGTTTTGAACTTGCTAATACAAGTAAGATATGACCTGGCTGTGTTCCCTTGTCTTCTGACATCTCTTGTTGCCTTTGAAAAATCTACAAGTGATCTATTAAATCTGACTTGTAAGACAACTCACTTTGGTTTTCTAAGCCTCTCTGGGATATGTATAGAAATGAATTTAATGAAAAAAATTGTCAGGCCTTCTTAAACTTCAACAATATGATTACACGTTTCATCAACTCTAGAATGTTCTCAGTCATTGTTTTCTTTGAATATTATCTCCCCCCAATTCTACCTATTCTATCCTTCGGGGACTCTTTCCATTCTTTGGAAATTCTCATTTTGCCTCCGTGTCTCCTAAATTTTCTTTCATTTTTCCTATCCCTTGATCTTTCCTTTTCAACAAAGTTTACAAGAAATACAACCTTGACGTTATTGTCTTCCATAGCCTCTACCCCTGGGATATCAGTTATGAAGGAAACAATAGGCAATATTTAAGAAGCAGAGCCTATTTCTGCTCTCTGGAGATAAGTCAGTCTTGATTTAAATATACAATTACTGGCACTAACTTCCTTTCAAATTTAGAGTGATCCATGATTCTCTTCAATGTTGCTGCACTTTGTAACTTTCAAGAGAAAATAGTGTGCTTTTCCCTGAAAATAATAACTAATCTCTCTTCAGTGTTGCTTTGTTTCCAAGGTCAAAATTGTATACTACACAATTAAATGAAAGAGTTGATATCAAAACACTAGCATATAGCCTTAATGATTTTAATTTGATTGAGACATTCCTCCAAGTTAAAATTAAAGTTTATAATATGGTATAATATTTCCTCCAAATTTACTTTTCCCATATTTGAATGGAACTCAACTATATCTCAAAATCTTTATTTCATAACTAAGAATATAATGTTGAAAAGCAAATAAGAGCAGATGACTTTATTCTATTATCACGACACAAATTTACAAAAAGACAATTTTTAATGAATCAGCAACTATTGCTTCACTGTCTCAATACTATAAAAGATGTAAAGACATAAGATACAAGACATAATCCTATCCTTAGTAAGTTCAAAAGGACTTTCAATTAAAATAGAACAAACGGGGCACCTGGGTGGCTCAGTGGATTAAAGCCTCTGCTCAGGTCATGATCTCAGCGTCCTGGGATCGAGGCCGCATCGGGCTCTCTGCTCAGCAGGGAGCCTGCTTCCTCCTCTCCCTGTCTCTCTGCCTGCCTCTCTGCCTACTTGTAATCTCTCTCTCTGTGTCAAATAAATAAATTAAATCTTAAAAAATAAATAAAATAGAACAAACGATATAAAGAATGGGATGCTCAAGGAAAAGAATGTGCCATTTGAATCCTCATCAGAAACACCTTTAGCGGGGGAACAAGAAAAAAAAATCTCATTTTTCTCCCATTATGTGCATAATGCCAAGGATACTAACTTTCAGAAGTTTTTCCATATGCATCCATATGACTATCAAATTCTTGAATACCACAGAATGCCACCCTAATGAAAGAACAATGGAAAGAAATCAAAGAAAATAAAGTCTATGTAACCATAGGAAATATCCCCACATTTTAACTTTCATCTGTGCCCTCTATTCTTTTGCCACACCTTTCTTTGTTCACCCTATGCAAGGTCATGAGGGTTTTATTCCCTGCTTCTCTATGCTTTTTCTTCCACCCAAGCTTCAGTGTGTACAATTTCCCTGAGTATGTATTGTGAAACATATATAATATGTTGATTTTTCTTTAATAAAAAAACAAAGTATCTAAATATAAGAAGCTATTTCTACAGAAATTAAATAGCCTTTTGCTTTCTGTCCCATGGTCAACTCAAAGTAAAGATAAAGTGTTCCATTAAATCTCTTTTTAATCGTATAAGTGCCCTGATGAAATTGTTTCACTATACAAAACCATTATGTTAGACACAAATTAAGGCATACACAAGACATTACAATGGTATTTAAAGTGAAATATTTATGAAGTGATTTAAATACTAATGACACAGCATTCCTACAGGAGTCACAAAATTAAAGGATAAGAACATTCCACACCAGCACTGCAGTACATGAGTCTGCTGCATGTTGTATATATTGTTTCTCATTATTCAATTCTTAGAAATGTAGCCAGGAGATAGAAGAGAAAGAGGACATGTGGGAGTGAAGAACTGTATTTGAAGGACATCCTTTCTGTTTACCCTTGAATATGAGTACCAATCCAGCAAGACGTGATCTGCCAAGAACCCACTGATGGTAATAATTTCATCTACTTTGGACACAATCTTGCCCTTTGTATTGGAGACGATGTTTACTGCTTCAGATAGCAATTAACGAACTTCAGCACGATCCTATCATTATGAATCCAACCTATTTGCAACCCTCTGCCCTGCCATTCTCAGCATGATGGTGATCCATTTCATTATGGTTGTAACATGGCTAAGGAGGAAGGAGTAGGGTGGGTTTTAATTAAAAAACTGACTATACCTGTCATATCTCTAAGGCATTTTTTCTAAAAGTAAGTAAAATAATTCCAAGAAATAAACCAGAAATTCATAAAATTGTTTTTAATACATTTTAAATATTCGGTGCAGTGTTGAGTTTCTGAAGTCATTTCTGTGAATTAGAAATTTATTTTATTTTTATTTACCCACAACTCCAAGTTTAATAAGCAGCTTATTTTTTAAAAACTTTTAATGTTTGAGCAAAAATATGAAGATAGGATAGAGGGATTAACACAAACTTTTAGCTATCAAAAATACTGGATCAAATTTATGAGTCCAGATTAAAATAAAAATAATACAACTAATGGTTGTTTTGCATTGAGATTAGCAACTCTTTATACCACACCAGCTCTTGAAATATCAGTGTATGAAAAAAAATTATATAACAATGCATTGAGAATATGTAATATGTAATATATTATATAGAATATGTAATATATGTGTGTATATATATCCCATAATGCTTTGAATATTGTGATAAGGAAGAGGAAACATATTTCAAACCTAAATTTCACAAAAAGATATAATTTAATGTTAAAATTTGAAGGAACTATATTTCACTGAGTAATAAACTCCTTGATGATTTCAAATAAATAACGTGTACTGTGACTAGAAAATAAAGCAAAGAAAATCTATCAAATAACTAAAAGAGTAAGTAGGTATATCTCTCAAAAACGTTATTATACTAATTAACTCAAAAAGAAAATGAAAATAAAAAATAATGATATAATATTTTGATGTTAGTCTCAGTTTATTTTAGCTTTCATTCAAATGAAATATTTTCTATGCTAAAAAAACAAAGCTCTTTTCTAAGCAGTATAATTAAATTCACAAGACAGTTTCAATAATGATCCCTTAAAATATCGACATCCCATATTTCAGAGATCCCATGTTTTAGAGATCGCTTATGTAAATGTAACTATGCAAATTGACTTAAGTGCCACTTCCGTATTAAAAGTAGTAGGTAAAGTATGATAGGGTTACAATATTTTCTGGATAACAAAATTGTTGTAGGATATAACTGACTATAAAATTAGTTAAAGAGCCACATTACATAAACGGAAGATACCATTAAATATTTTTCGCAGAATTATTTAAATCGGATCAGAGTAAAAATAAAATGAAACTATCTGGAATAGTTAGGTTCTGTTGGGGCACCGCATGAATGAACCCCAAACTAAGGCTACATGAGTAAAGCAATCAGATGCTCGTGAGGAATTATTTAAATGACTAACATTAAGAGCATTTCTCAAGAATACTCAAATTACCTAACTTCAGTGATCATTGACAGAACTTAAAAAACTAACGTGGCTAATGCTTGAAATGCATGAATTATATCCTAGAGACGATCACAAAAAAGAACTCAAACTGAAGCAAGAGACCTGATGTCCATTTCAAATTCTGACACTAAGTACTTTGGTGGTTTTGGTATAAGTACTCACCGTTTTGGGGTCCCCAATTTTTTATTTCTCTGATAGTAAAATGAGAGGGTCGAACTAATATCTAAAACATAGTATAGACAAATATTCCACGAGACTAGGATAGAGCATGAATGATAACCATAGTTATGTTATACACAGCATTTTTATGAGTTATATATACTTATTTGACATTGAACTAAAGCTTGCCTTTTTTTTTTTATTCTATGTTGCTTCTAACTTTGGGGGGTTTAATATAAGTTCCTGGTTAAAATGTAGTTAGTAAGCAGTTAATAAAAGAATAAGAGTGTTTTGAATAGTCATCCCTCAACTCTGAAAAAAATAGAAAAAAAATACAGTTGGTCTATATCTCTCTCCAAGTTTATATCTAAGAAAAAACTTTAAACTCCAGAATGTTTTGATGAGGGGAAAGAAGTTTATTTAAGTCACAATACAGTGGGGTTTTTGTCCTTTATATCATTAGTCTAAGCCTTATATACCTATTAGTCTATACCTTATCATTTGTTGAAATTAAATGTATATGTTTTAAAATACCATATCTTTTTGACACTCAAAATAAAGCTTAATGAAGTAATTATTTCCTTCATTTCATTTTAGAGGTAAAATAATATTAATTTTAAAACAAGGCATGAAAATGCCTTATCCACTGTTAGGTTGAATCCTCCTTCTATAGTATTTCTAATTAGGAAGTGATAGTATCTGTGTAATTTGTGATTAAAACCAATCATTAAGTAAAAGCCATAATCCTGAGGTAGAGAATAGAAACTAGAGAAGCTGGAAATTGTTCTTTATTTTACTTGCACACCAAAAAATAATGAAAGACCAAATTTTTTTGAGAGTTTATCCAAGGGAGAGGACTACTCAATTTATATTAATAATCTAATTATTATAACAGACTTAGATACAGGCATTATTATTGTCTTCATTTTACAGATCGGACATCTAAGATTCATGGGGGTCTATTACTTTGCCAAGGTTACATGGTAAGTCAGACACATATCAGAAGGAGCTTTTACTTTTTTCTTTTCTTTTCTTTTCTTTCACATTTTGTTTATTTGAGAGAGAGAGAGAGAGAGAGAGAGAGAGAGAGAGAGAGAGAGAGAGAGAGAGAGCATGTGCCTGCAGGAGCAGAGTCAGGGGTTCCTGGAGGAGCAGACTCCCCACTAAACAGGGAGCTGGACACCGGGCTCCATCCCAGGACCCCAGGATCATGTCCTGAGACAAAGGCAGATGTTTAACTAAGTCACCCAGGCGCCCTAGAGGTTTTTGGTTTTGTTTTTGTTTTTCGTTTTTCAAGAGAGCTAACTGATTACTGGTATTCTATATTTTGATTTGGGGAATTGCAATTTATAATTTGAAAGGCCACAGAAGTGCCTTTCTCAGGAGCTAGAGCTCTCTATTGAGAAGTCATTCACGTAGAGCGGATACTTGGAGACATTACCGGCAAATAATTCAGAAGGAGATAAATGATAGAAATGCAGATATAAATATAGATACAGGCATAGATATGGATACGGATACACTGAGAGATGGAGGGAGAAGAATGGGAAGAGGAAGGAGAGAGGGAAAAAGGAAGAAACTGGAAGATCAGGGAAAGGAAGAAGGTTCTGGGGAGAGGATAAGTGGGGAGATAAAGACAGGAAAGGAGTGGAGAGAGGAGAGAAAACATGCAGGGAGGGGCGGGAAGGAGGGCAGAGAACAGCAGGTAAGAAGTGTGTAACATTCACATGCAGGCAGGGAGAAAGTCACACAGTGAAAAACACACAGACAGGGTAGATTTGGAACCAGAAACTCTCCGTATGGTGGATGCCAAGAGAGGAGAACTATTCCTAAAAGGAGCTATTTAGACTTGTTAATTGTTGCATTTATTTCCAAATATGATGTTAGTCTTGGGTATTTCCTTCCTATTCTAATTCTCTTGCACATTTTCAGCATTAAAATTTTCCTAACATTCTGCCTTTTATTCCCCACTGTGACTCTTCTACTGCAGGACCCTCTCAGCTTCACTGCAGATGGGAGGATAAACTTCTACTATCAAAGCCTGCATCTTGGGACCCTCAGAATCTGGCTTCACACTGATTTCTAACCTTAGATCCTTCTGCTAATTCATCACTAGGATTGATTGAAGAGAGCTCTTGCATATTCTTGCATATTCCTAAATTCTTGCATATTTCTAAAAGGACATGTTTGCATGTTTCTAACAACCTAGCAAGCTTTGAAAATTTCAAAAATGATTCTTATTTTTAAAAGAATATTTTTAGTTTCAAGAACTTTTAGTTTTAAAAATGATGCTTCTTTTAATGAAGAAATGTTATCTCAGGACTTTAGTGTGTCATATTTTAGATAAATTGGCAGTTTCTATTCATCCAGATAAAGGAAAGATAAAAATGAATCTCTTAAAATTTTAGATTTACAGCAAAATAGCTCAAAGATTTATGGTATGCTCAATGAATGATGAACTTTGGTTTTTTGTGGGGTTTTTTTGCCTCTTATTCTTGAAATTTCAATACTACTAGGAAACAGAATTCTATGGTTCCATTTCTTGTGATTTAAATTCTTATGCACATGATCTTATTTGATCATAGATTGTTGACAAAATAACAGAAATCTACAGCTCTTCATACTTTGTCTACAAAAATGCTCTTCGAACAGCTGCAGAATACCAATAATTATCTTAGTCCAGTGCAGCAAAGTCAGGCAGCTAGCATTTAACTCCTCTGCTAAAAAATAGCCCACATAATGAAATGTAAAATAGAGATGCTCTCTCTCGGACCCAAGAGCAGTTCATTCTTTTTCTCTGGATAGAAAGGAATAGAAAAGTGCAAACAGCTGAAGGCTTGCAACAGCTGTAGAACAACTCTGGCTGATACTAACGGAGCCTCCCTCCCACCACAAATTTTCATTTAAATATAGCTGCATGAATTGACAACTGAGTATATGGACAAAAGATTTCAAATAATCCATAAAAGCCCAAGTGAAATGTGTTACCATGTATTATAATGAAAAGGTTGCTGTAAAATTCCTTAAATAAATAGTGTGGTAAGTAATACTTAATTTTAAAAAAATACTCCTTTCCTATAAACATGTTGATGTCAAATAAAATATTGTAGATTAAAATTCTGCGCTTCAGAATATTTCTTTTCCACACTAAAAATAAGCTGATAAAATATCAGTACAAATTATATTTTCCTGAGGAAACATAAGCAATTGTAGGGAATCAGGTGTTCACTGGCTTCAGAACACACAGACAAAATTCTCTTAGGGAAACTATACATTGATGTAAAGTCCAGGAAAGAATGCAAACAAGGAGTACAGGGAATGAAACTATAAAACCTCCTTTTTAGTGGTTGATGGTAAAAGTTACATAGCATTACTTAACAAACCCTTGAGTTTTTTACTTCTGTGCAACACATTACCCTGACCTTGGGCATAAACAGTAAAAGCACAGATTTATCCCTAAAGGATTTAAAATCCTGTTGAAGGCAGCTTCATTATTTAAGAATATATGCATCTAAAAAAAAGAATACATGCATCTATATTTAAGAATAGAAGTTACGGCATTTGAAAATAACCAGCATATAACAGAAATCATACATTAAAACTACATATACAAATAATGGACTAGTCAAAACAGATTTCTTAAAGGAGGCAAATCTTGAACCTAATTATGAACATGGGTTTGTGAAGAGTAAAGGAAATAGTCATTCACATAGCAATAGCAACATGATAAGGACAGATAGGAACAAGGGAGATACTTAAGACTGTTTTGAGTGGAGTTGGCTTTATTTCCTACTCTTGATCTCTTTCTTACTAGGTTCCAGTCACATTTGTTTCTTACCTCTTGGTCCTCCTGGGAAACAGGAGCTCTGGCGGCAAGGGTCTTGAAGGTATCCTGCTTCTGAGGAGTTCTCTTGGCAGTAGCTGGTACCTCTATAAAGTAAGTAAAACAAAGCTGATTCTAGGACTGCAGAAGGACCTGGAGCCCCTAAACCTACCTACAGTTGCTCACAGCAACCCTAAGATTATACACATCAGGAACCCAAAACACAGATTAAGCAACTTCCCCGAGGACTGTGTGGCTAGGCTTCAAATCCTTATAGTCAACTTCCAAAGCCCACACTCAGCCCTGCTCTGCTGCACTTCCTAGACACATGTCATAGGAGGTTTCTTTTATTGTCACAGCTCAGATAGTTAGAGACATCTGGGATATTAGATGTTATCTTGGAGAAAGAGGGGGAATGAGTGCTGGGATTGTCTCTAATACATTTCACTGCTACCTTTTACTATCTATCACAGGATAGGTGTGCGTGACCATTAGATCTTAGAATAAAATACTACCTGAATTTAGGTGCAAGGCAATGTTAAAAGCTTTACTTAAGACTGTCAGGTCACTTAGGGTGCCGGGGGGCTCAGTTGGTTAAGCATCTGACTCTTGATTTTGGCTCAGGTCATGATCTCAGGGTTGTGAATCTCAGGGTTCTGAGCCCTGCCTCAGGCTAGATCTACACTAAGCATGGAACCTGCTTAAGATTCTCTCTCCCTCTCCCACTGTCCCTCCCCCACCTCTGTTAAAAGTGACAACAACAAAACTGTCAGGTCACAAAGGTGTTATTTGTCAACTTATTATAATAGTGTTCTTGTCCAAAAAGGATCTGTTTACTTCCAATGAGAACCTGAGGCAACATTGGAAAAGATGGTGTTGTTTTTTTAACCTGAAATGTGTCACAGTTGTAAGAATAAAGATCATCTTCATTACTGACGAAAAATGTCATAGTATCTATAATTTTACATTTAAAAAATAAGAGAAGAGGAATTAAGTGACTTTGATTTAAATATAATTAATAATAGCAACTCAGACTGACAATGCCCACTCATAATACTTTTTTAATTTTTTTAATATTGTTGATACTTTCTTGAGTGTATTGTCTTTGAACAAAGATCATGTTTTGTCTCAAATTTAGGTAACACTGACAATAAGATTTATTGACCACACTTCATTTTACGTCTATATTCATAAAAGGTGCAAATGACCTAATCAAGTTTATCTCTACCTATTCCACTTGATCTTTATATGGTAACATGTTTCACCTTGGATAAATATGCATATGTAATAACAGTTTATAGGCCTGTCACTATAAATTTATAGTATGCACTTTGTAACATGCCTCAGCATTAAGTCCGTAAAGCATGTTTCCTTTCTGATAAACAAAGGATGTCTTCCTTAAAATTGGCAATGGAGTGTTTTGGTTATTGATAAATATAGTACACTGATAAATTTATACCTGAACAAAATTATTATAACACTCCAACACTCAATACTCACTTCTTCCAATGGTAGGTTTAGTTGTCTCAACATAATATTACTTGTAAATAAAAATAAATATATCATTTCATTTATATAAATTATTAAATATTAAATAATATAAAACTTATTTAAATAATTGTATGAACATCTTTGCACCCATCTTCTATAAATGTTTTGTTCTACTTTTCAATGTGTACACTAAGGAGTCAATGATTAACAGGTAAGGAAAATCCTATCATAATAAGAATACAATGAATTTATATAGTGTTGTTTTTTTTGTGTTTTGTTTTGTTTTGTATAACATGTTCATAGTACTTTAGGTATATTATCTCATTTATCCTCACAGATTTTTTTTTTTTTTTTTTTTTTTTAAATTTTATTTTTATTATTTGCCCAAGGGGTACAGGTCTGTGAATCAACAGGCTTACATCTTTCACAGCCCTCACCAAAGCACAAACCCTCCCCAATGTCCCTAACCCATCCACCCTATCCCTACCCTCCCACCCCCCAGCTCACAGATTTTTATTAAAAAATTGCTGCAGTGACATCTCATTTATCCTTACAACATTTTTATTGAAAAGGCTTTGTATCTTCTTTCTAAAGCAGTTTTATTTTTTTTGTTAAACTAGTTTTAAAACAGTTACAGTTTTGTTAACTTTGAAAATAAATTTTTTTCACATGTTGGATAGAGTGATTAGTCTTAATCAACATTTTACATATAAACATTGCTAAACCAAGTCAGCAATTGTTAGCAAATAAAAAAATAATTCTAAGTGCTTTCATGCTGTCTTTCTGTTTTGTAAAATTTTCTTTTCTTTCAAAGTTTCATTCTTTCTCTACAGACTTATCGATGTAAGTTAAAGCGTAATATGCTTCTTTCCTCTTTCAGCTTCAGCCTAACATACATTTCTCATGCTTTCAAAGTGTTTTTTCGAGAATATTCCACCATGTGTTGTCTATTTATAGTGCCTCTATTATAGTGTCTTCCTCAGACTTCTATTAAACCTAACATTGGTCTCTCGCCCTCTTTTTCTCTCTCTCTCCCCACTTTCTATGCTCTTATCCCTTCCTTGGTAATAATTCTGAACTTTCTGAACTTTCGCATAAATTTCATGATGAATGAATCTTAAGATGAATCTTAAGATTAATTCTTTCTCTGCCAGTTTTTGTTTAAATAATACATTTTAAAAGCATGACACTTTCCCCTCACACAACTTGCACTCCTGCTCATATCCAGGTTTTTATATCTATTCATTTCTCTCCTAGCTTTAGTACTAATTATTTACAGTAGTTGAAATTATTTACTATGCACCTTAAATGCAGCTAGATAAATTAAGGTATCTTGACCTAGTACATTCTCTATGCAGAGAAATCTTACTGAAAACGTAGACTTTCATTCTTTAAATAAAATGTAGATTTTCCTTCTTGCAAATATGATTATTACACTATTTTTGACATGAGCCTCATCTTAGGCTGCTGGAGACCTACTAAGAAGCTCACGTATTCCCAATCACAATGCCTTGACTCAAGACATTTTCTTAGAAGTATTATTGTTGTTATTTCATGGTCCTAGGGTCTACAGCTTAGTTTTTAATCTTAGGTTCTCAAATTTTATTTCCTAAGGTACAGTATAAATTTACTGAAAGTGGGAATGATTTCTTTTTCTTTTGGCAGTGGTGCCCCCAACTAGTGCATTCACTTATGCCCCAAAGGAAATGACACATCTGCAAGTGTACAGAGAAAGGCTTCATGTTCCCACAGAGTGGAGCTTCCTAAGAATACAGCCAGACTGACGTTCCATCTGATGCGTACTCCAAGTAAATCTGGCTAATGATGACCATGAGAAGGTGCAGGACTTGAAGCTTTCAAATCTTTACTTTTTATCAGCACTCCTGCTCTTATAAATGGGGAAGCCAATCAACCCCATCCCTACCCAAATCTCCTGGTAAACGTAGGTATAGTAGAGCATCAGGGGTACCCAGACATTTATAAAAAGGCTTCGAAACATCTCAGAGCAGGACCTTCAACTCAGGCCTCCCCAATTCACATGGCCAATGACTTGGAAATGTCACCAAGTGTGTGAAAGCGGGAGTGCTTTTCATCTGCCTTAATAATGCAAAAATGCCTGGCACACACGATGCCCTCAACCTAAAACATACATTCTGTCCCTCTTTGTTTACCTGTCTAGCTCTTACTCTTCCTTTAAATCTCAAGTTAGTAATCATTTCTCCTACAAAACTTACCAAATCCTCTCAATGAACTCTGTATTTTCTGGATCACAATTCAATGCAATCTCAATAAAAATCCCAGCAAGTTATTTTGTGGGTATCAACAAGCTGTTTCTAAAGTTTACATAGAAAAGTAAAGTATTTAGAATAGCCTACTCAATAATGAAGGAAAGAACAAGCAGAAGACTGAAATACTAAACTTCATGACTTAATAAAAAGCTACAGTAATCAAGCCAGTGTGGTACTGGTGAAAAAATAGACATTACAGATCAAGGGAACAGAAGAGAGAGCCCAGAGTTCAATCCACATAAATATAGTCAACTGACCTACTGATCTTTGACCATGGAGCAAAGGCAATAGAATGGAGAAAAGATAGTCTTTTTCACAAATGATGCTGAAACAACTGGACATCCACATGCAAAAAAAAGGTCTGGATTTGGACCTTACATCCTTTACAAAAACGGTCTAAAAATGGATCACAGATCTAAATGTAAAACACAAGACTATAAAACTCCTAGAGATTAACAAAGGAGAAAATCTAGATGACAATTGTTATAGTGGTGAGTTTTTAGATGCCACCAAAGGCATGATTTATGAAAGAATTAACTGAGAAGCTGAACTTCATTAAAATGAGAAATTTTTGCTCTGCAAAAGACAGTGCCAAAAAAAATCAGAAGGCAAGTCACAGAGTGGGAGAAAATATTTTTAAAGGATATTTGACAAAGGATTGTTATCAAAAACATACAAAGAACATTTAGAACTCAAAAACAAGAAAATGAGGAACCCAGTTTCAAGTGGGTATAATCCTGATACCTCACCAAAGAAAACACACACACACACACAGCAAGTAAGCATATGAAAACATGCTCCACATAATACGTCATAGGAAAATTACAAGTTTAAACAATGAGATAACATTGCATCAGAATGGCTAAAATGTAAGAACACTGATAATGCCAAATGCTAGCAAGTATGTGGTATGTGGAGTAATAGGAACTCTCATTCATTGCTGATTAGAATGAAAAATGGCAGAGCTATTTTCAAAAACAGCTTGGAAGTTTCTAATAAAACTAAATATAATCTTGCCATATCATACAGCAATGTGCTCTCTGGCATTCACCCAAAAATACTGAGAACTTTTGGGCCTACGAAAATCTGCACATGATTATTCACAGCAGCTTTATTTATAATTGCCAAAATCTGGAAGCAACTAAGATGCCCTTCAGTATGTGAGTAGGTAAATTAGTTGTGGTATATCCAGAGAAATGAATACTATTCAACACTAAAAAGAGATATCAAATCATGGAAAGACATGGAGGAAACTCAAACCCATATTATTAAGTGAAAAAAGCCAATCTGAAAAGGCTACGTATTGCATGATTCCAATTATATGAATTTTTCAAAAGGCAAACTCTAGAGACAGTAAAAAAAAAAATTCATGGTAACCAAGGGTTATAAAAGAAGGAGGGACGAATAGAGAGAGTACAGAAACTTTCAGGGCAGTAAAATTATTCTGTATGAAACTTCAATGATAGATGCCTGTCATTATACATTTATCCAAACTCAGAGAATGTCCAACACCAAGGGTAAACCCTAATGTCAACTTTGAATTTGGGCTATTAACAATGTGTCAGTGTAGATGGTGACAAATATACTACTCTGTTTTGAGATGCTGATAGCCAAGAAATGGGGTGGGGGTTTGGATACTATATTTCTTGCTTAATTTTGCTGTGACCCTAAAACTGCTCTACAAATAACGTTTCTTAATTTAGGAAGCATGAAGAAGAAATAAAGATCATTCCAGACAAAATTAATGATATAGGTAATGACCGTCAGACCCCACATTACAAGAAATGTTAGAACTCTGGCCAAGAAATATGGCCCAAGCAGACACATGAATCTATACAAAATAATAAAAGAGACTCAAATAAAATAAAGGCAAAATAAAATACATTTTAATTGTATATACTGCTGTAAAAGATAATATCTGCCTAAATATTTCAATATAATATATTGTATTTCAATGCCATTTGTAAAAATAAAATGTATGAGAATAATAAGGATTGCAGAGATCATTTGGGACTATCATGTGTAAAGTCCTTAAACAACATGTGAAAGTAATATAATATTCCTCAAGAGCAGACTTTGACTAACTAATGCTGATTACATAAAATCTAGGACAACCATTTTAAAAAGTAAGAAGATATAAATAATAAGTTAATAGAAGAAATAAAGTGGAGTTATTTAAAAAATTTCAATTAATCCAAGAAAGGCAGAAAGAAATAGGAAAAAACCAAGGAGGTAAAATACCAAAACAATTTGGAAAAAAAGAACAAAATCAATGAATCCAAACCACCTAATCTCAGTATTTACTATAAAACTACAGTAATTATTATAGATCAATTTTTAGGCTGAGTCTATATACATAACTAAAGATTATGGAAAAATACATCTGTGTAAAGGCTGAGTGTATTACATTAAAGATTATCTTCCTAATAGGATCAGAATGCCCTAACAACTTTTAGAAAATGTTTTCTTTACTAAATTGGTACCTACTGGGGTGAGTTTCATACTTAATATTTATCAAACAGACAAGTTTAAATATATTTGCATTAATATTTGTAATAAAACAATCATTTTATGGATTGTCAATATCTTTAGAAAACGGCATATTTCTGATATGCTCCTCTCCTGTGCTAAAAAAAAGATAGTCACTCATAAATCATGTACTTCATCATTTCTCCTCTTTCTGTGTATTACGAGTACATGTATATTCATACATGCAACTTTTTGGATTTATCTATTTGTACTTATAATTTAATTAATGAACACATCAGTTTCTGGAACATTTTTTTTTTTAAGACTTATTTGAGAGGGCGCCTGGGGGGCTCAGTGGGTTAAAGCCTCTGCTTTCGGCTCGGGTCATGATCTCAGGGTCCTGGGATCGAGGCCAGCATCGGGCTCCCTGCTCAGCAGGGAGCCTGCTTCCTCCTCTCTCTCTGCCTGCCTCTCTGTCGACTTGTGATCGGATCTCTCTCTCTGTCTGTGTCAAATAAATAAATAAAATCTTAAAAAAAAAATAAAGAGGACCAGACTTTGATGTAGCTCATAAATATCCTATGATTACTTGTTAAGACAACTAATGTGCAATCATGGAAACCAGTGTGAGATGATGGAAGTAGCATTAATTAAAAAAAAACAAAACAAAAACAAAAAAAGACTTATTTGAGAGAGCGCGCATGCAGGCAAGCAGGGGGAGGAGTAGAGGCAGAGAATCTTTCAGCAGACTCCCTGCTGAACACAGAGCCTGAATACAAGGCTTGATCTCATGATCATTGAAATCACGACCAGAGCCAAATCAAGAGTCCGAGGCTTAACCAACTGAGCCACCTGGCTGGAATATTTGTAAATTCTCTCTTACACTTTGTATAACCTAATAGATTATTTTTGTCTTTCATCATTCTTTTGTAGCTATCCTGAATTCTTTACTTTCATGAAGGCAATGCACCTCTACACCTAAAAATATAATCAAATATCTGGTTTTTAATATTATGTATATTAATTGCGGCTGATTTCTTTTTCTAAGGCTTTTATATCTAATGTTTTCATATTTATTAATCTTAAAATACCATTTGTTGGCTCCAATTAATATCCTTCTAATTGAGTTTCGTTTATATTTTCTCTTCCTCCTTTATATCCAATTTTTTTTCTTTTTTCTTGCATTATCCATCTATAAACTTCCTGCTTCTTCAGACTTTGCTTCTCCTTTCCCTTTGGACTTCTTTTCAGGTGCTACTCCTTCTATGCTCATCTCCCTTCTCTTTCAGCCCTGAACCCTGACTTCACCGTTTGCAGATCACCACAGCTAGAGTGCTTGCTCTGAACCTGGTTTACTCTTCATTCCTTATACCGCAGATGGAAGAAATGATCTTGCTGAGTCTCATTTTTTTTTCCCACATTACTGCCTACTCTTTTGTTTTCTCATTTCTCTTTTTTGGACCAATTTGAAATTCTCTTCCTTTGTACTACTTCCTTTTTTCTCCCCACAGACATTTTTTTTTATTCATGTTAAATTGCTCCTATCTTCTGTGTCCAGATGCCCACGGTTCATCTTCCTTGTGGAAGATTCTACTCAAGTTTCCTTTCTATTTTCCTCATTCATCTCCTTTCTCTTGCCTTCTTGTTCTAACATGCCTAAAATAACCAGGCAGTTTGCTGGAAAAGAAGAACCAGCCAGTTTTACAGACCTCCTTTCAGTATTCTACAGAAGACAAACAAGCAAACAAAAAATTACTGGCATTTGAATAAAGGCATGATTTGGGGGACGTGATTGCGAAAAATACACCATATAGGGAAATTGTAAGTTGAAGGAATAGAGGAGAGAGAGAGAGAAAAGAATACAGGTTTGATTAACTGGAGTGAAGGTCATAGTAGAAATGTAATGAAGAAAGGTGATTCAACGTCTGAAATAATTACAACTCATTATGTGGTGTGTTAATATGACACAAGTAGTAGTTGCGGATGACTAATAATAACACATGACTCTATGAAATATGTTCCGCTTTTCTGTGCTTACAGTGAATGTCATGGAAACTAATCTTAAAAAGAATAAGAAGAATAAGCAAAGCACATTGAAATTTTCATCTGGATGACTCCTTACTAATACTGCTGACTTATTTCCATTAGCCACACCCTAATTAGTTTCTGCATATAGTGTCAGAACTTATTTTCATGGTTGGATGGGTTATGTATGAAACCAGACAAAATTTGACCAGTCTCTTAAAATTAAAATTGTATAATAAAATCCCCAATACACTATTTTACCAATGTCATTCTTAATAACTTTTGGATTCCATTCATTGGGCTATTTGAGAAAGTAATTCATCTTACCATAATGGTTTCCATTCTGCATTTTAAAATGTTACACCGTAACAAGCTTTTATGTAAAATGCATCATTGTCCTTCGTATTTAAAGATGTTATTGCAAAAGTTAATGCTGTTTTTGTATGTAAGACTGATAAAACTAAGAGCTTTATCTTTTTAAAAAATGTAAGTATAAAAATCTAGTAATGTATATCTTTTTACCTTCCCCATGTGATATAAGCACATCTAAATTAATGTAGCTAAAATAATATCCTTAATACACTTGCCTTCAACTGCTATTTTTTATCATCAGATAGTTTTTTTTTGCATACATTTCTTAAATTCTATGGAAATTGTTTTGATTATGGACATTATTCTCATCAAAGGGATTATCACACATTTAGTAATGGGGTAGAAGTAGTGAGATAAACTAATAAGGATGGAACTTATTTAAAAAAAATAGGTAAGTCAGGATTTTAAATAAAATTCTGCCTGAAACATCACCAATCTCTGTCACAGCTCTCATCCTTTGAGACATATTACTCCCAAATCCAACTTCCCTAGTCATTTTGCTTTCATCCTTGCTAGTTTTTGTAAAAGTCAAGGTAAGCTAAATAGTTTGCTCTAACAGATACTGCAAGCAGAGTCTTCAGTTGTACTTTCATATTTCCCTTATATTCTGTAAGAGAGATGGTCTGGTAAGCAGAACCTTGATTACTGCCTCAATTTTCACCAACCACACTTTCAGACTTCTACACCCAAGAGGAACCACGGATATAGTAAAGTCAGAACTGAACAGGTAGAAATAATAATGCATCTTGTCTGAAGTGTTTTAGGTTTCAAACCTATACACTGGGTATTTTATTTTAGCAAACAATTTGCTTTCTTGCTACACCTTTATCTTGTGTTGCTTGAATTTAATTGGTAATCTACAATAGTTATTTACAGCAACTGTTAAGATTTCTTAGCCTTCATTTTATAATATGTCTATTCCCACAAAGCAAAAACTCTCTCCTCCATTCATTGTCATTTTATATATTCCATAATAAACTACATAAATATATATGGAACTTTTTATATGTATAATACAATAATTAGTATATACAATATAGTTTATATAAGTATATGTTATCTATAATCACATACTAAATATATACAAGTATCAATAAGTTTATATTATATGCATATATAGTGTATATATATGTATATATACACACACATATGGAGAGAGAGAGATTTACCAGTTATAAGATGATAATTATTATGAGTAAAATGAAGATTGCTCTTCTTCCAGGATTATATTGAAGGATTTAGTTTAATTGAAGAATTGAGGAACTTGGCGTCAAAATATATGGCTCTGTCCTCTAGCTCAAATCTTGTTCTTTGACCTTGGGCATATGATTGAACTGCACTATATCTACTTATCAACTTGTGTAAAATAAACTTTCCTATAAAAATATCATAAAGATGAAATGAGCATCTGATAAACATATTTTAAAGGCTATTTAACCATTGTACAAATGTAAGGCATTTTACTTTTGATGTATGTGTGTTGTATTTTAGCCTGGTTTCCATTCTTCATGCATACCCTAGACTCTCCCATCTCAGGTCTTTAATTGGAGATTGCATAATTTAGTGCATAGCCCAGTATTTGAGATCATGATTGAAATTCAAAAATGACAAAAACAAACAAAATGCCTAAAACCTCCCAGACACCTTCTTAGGCTGTGGGATCATGGGTCATAGTCTATACCCTGAGGGTATGGCCTTTGAGCAGGTATTCTAGTAGGCTTCTTCTCATCCTTGGTGGCCTAGGGTTGAGCTTTAATTTGTGTAACCTTCAAAAGATTTCCAAGTGAGTTTAAATTTGTCCCATTAATGAATGACTTCAGGGTTTTAATGTGCTATGTGTTGCTCCACTCTTTACTTTCTTCTACATATGTGCCTGATAATCCCTTATTAGATCTTTAATAAAATACTTTAAAAATAATTTATGCAGTATTCTTAGTTGTTTTTAGCAGGAGAAATGGTCCAAGTAATCTTGCCCACCACAGTCCAGAAAACTGAAGTAGGCCTGAATGTATTTTAAAAGGTATCTTATGGTGATTCCAAATACTAAGCATTTAGACTTGGTTATTCTGCTAGATTCTCAAAATGTTATACTGTCTCATTTAAAATATTTTATTCAGATAAATTCCCAGCTCTTTCTTTTATTCCTGACATCTACCCCTCTTCTGCTCTTTCTCTGATCCTTTTAAACTTTCTTCCTTTCTTAAATAGGTATTAAATGCCTATCTGTTCGTTCTCACTTTTTTTTTTTTTAACAATTCATCTATTTGAGAAAGAAAGAACACACAGGAAGGAGAGGCAGAGGGAAAGGGAGAGAGAGAGAATCTCAAGCAGACTCCCCAGTGAGCAAGGAGCCCAACATCTGGCTCAGTCCCATGACCTTGAGATCATGACCTGAGCTGAAACCAAGAGCTGGATGCTTCACCAACTGTGCAACCCAGACACCCCCAATTCTCACTTCTTAATTGGTGTTGTAAAATTAGTACAATTTCCACCTGACCCGTGTTTGATATTTAAAAGTTATTTTATTTATTTTCCTCCAGTTAGCAGTATATTCCCCTACGTTGTTTTTGAGTCTATTTAACAAAATCATGTTTTTCACTTCTCTATTTGACTTCACTAGCACTTTCATAAATCACCTTAGCAATAATTCAGACCTAGAAGCTGTTACTAACCTTTTGGTTTTTCCTATTCCCATGTACCCTATAGACTGCTCTTAGTTTTGGTTTTGTTATAATGGAAAACAGATATGATCATCTGACCCAAATATAGACAAACATGAGCTGAATGAAGGTTAAAAAAAAAAAGTATCTTGCCCAATAATCAAAGCATTCTAATACTAAATTCACGTTCATATTTTTTTGACTCACCAGCCAGAGTCTGGCTTTGAACTTCAGATCCATAACTCACAAGATATACATAAAACTTTACATAAATAAAGTTACTTAACCTCACAACTTGTCCTCTGTAAATGAGAAGAATAATATAACTTATATCATACAATTGGGTAAGAATTAATATATGTGAAGTGTACTGTGCCTGTCATAGAGCAAGTATTAAATAATTTACCACTAATAATGAATATTGCTAATATTATTATTCTATCCTATCACATGCTGCAGTTAAATAAAACATGTATTCTCCCAGAACATCTTCTGAAAATTTCTCTTCTTGTGTATTTGTGCATGGATATTGTCAAAGATAACATCTTCATGTACTTGTTTGATTAACCATGATCTGACCATCACTCAGTGAGAACCTCTTCCCAGGAAAATTCTCAATTCCTTGGGTCAGAAATAATCTCTGTTTCTTATTTTCCCATTGAAAGCCACACATTTAATATGAAAATCTTTTATCTGCTTTTTTGTGAAGTGGCCATATTTTGTTTTCTCCCTCAGTAGGATGTAAATTTCTATATTTGGAGAATATGTTAGCTGTTTGATATTTATATTTTATTTTATTTTTATTTTTTTAAAGATTTTATTTATTTATTTGACAGAGAGAGAGACAGAGAGATTACAAGTACGCAGAGAGGCAGGCAGAGAGAGAGGAGGAAGCAGGCTCCCTGCTAAGCAGGGAGCCTGATGCGGGTTTTGATCCCAGGACCCTGAGATCATGACCTGAGCTGAAGGCAGAGGCATTAACCCACTGAACCACCCCGTCGCCCCTGTTTGATATTTTTAATTCCCAGTGTCTAGTATAGGGTTTTGAATAAAGTAAATGCTCAAAAAAATACTTACTTAAATTTCAATAATATACATAAGATGTAACAATTATTAACCTCAAATTACTTTCAAACTTTCTTTATATTTTATTACATTGTATGAAATGATACTATGTGTATTAACAATATTCCAAGAAATAAGATTTTTCCTATTTGTTATATAATTTCAATTTGACCCATTTTCTACTTTTGCATGTCAGGTGAGTGAGTTTCCTTCACTCATAACTCTCCCTTTGAAATTCATTTATCTTTTATAGTGGATTATTCATAAATGTGAAAATCTGATCAATAAAATTTAATGCCAAAGTATGGTAAGAGGCAGTATTCTTCAATGTTCAAACTAGTGATGAAATAATTAATTTATTTCCTAATCAACTAAAATTCTTTCTCCAAACTTACAGAAAATAATATTTTGGCAGAAGAGCATTAGTCTTACCAAAAATCTGTGTACATTTCCTTGTTCTCATATGTTTAGATGGGGTCATATAATTATTTTTGATAGTGGACATCAGCCAATCTATTTTCTACTTTTGAGACAAGGTAAATATATAGTATAATTGTTTATAAATATGTTTTCCAAATTCCCTCATCTGAACAGTTAAGAGATGATGGAATTAGAACATGCAAGCAGCCTAAATTTTAAAGAGTATCATGCCATAAAGAAGAGTCATTCAACTCTCATTCATCTATCTCCTTACTTATCCATATCATTACTTTTTCTAAATCATCAAACTAAGAAACAAATACATAATTTTTCTTGTCTTTCTACTTGGTTAGTTAGTAGATTATATTTTCCATAAGTAGTTATCGATTTCATTTGTATTTAAATATCTTTCTCTATGTTGGTTTGCATTTTCAGTAGGGAAGCCATCCTTCCCCAAAGCAGGTTCCATAAAGCATTAGGTCTATAATATATTAGAAAAGGAATTTCTAAGGGAAGAAATACCCTACAGAATTAGCTAATGGTGTTTATAAAGCATTTGTTAAGATTTTTCAAAAACATTTATTTTTTAAAAATAAAGTTCAATTAAAAATAATTTCTAAAACAATAAAATCTCAGTTAATCTTGATAACAACTCAAATCTTTTTCCTCCAGCTTTTCACCTGACATTGCCATGCAGCCACAAAGATGTAAATATAAGCTCTTTACCTCTGAGTTCAATCCATCTTAAAAATTTCCTAAAATAAGAAATATCGGTAAACAATAAGTATTTTACTAAAATTTTGTAAGGTCAAAGAAGAGTGTATTTATTTCAGGTATCACACAGCAAAAATATTCTTTCCTGAAGAACTTCTCTCATCAGGGGTCCTGGGTGGCTCAGTGGGTTGAGCTGCTGCCTTTGGCTCAGGTCATGATCTCAGAGTCCTGGGATTGAGTCCTGCATCAGGCTCCATGCTCAGTGGAGAGCCTGCTTCTCCCTCTCCCTCTGCCTGCTGCTCTGCCTACTTGTGTTCTTGATCTCTCTGTCAAATAAATACATAAAATCCTGAAGGAAAAAAAAAGAACCTTTCTCATCCATGCTGCTATTGGTTTTCTATCTTTCCTTTTCTTTCATTTTTTGGATCTCCCTCACCCTCCTTCACATAGTCCTCAGATCTTTATCCTGTTTTACTAAATGGAATAAATTTATCCTTCATGTTGTGCAAAGAAGCTCAACAAATTTCTCTAAAGTCTGGGTTCCAACAGTATATACTGAGTGTACACCACGTACTGAACAAATTGCTTCTTTTCTTAAACAACGGTAATGTACTTAATCTTCTTATTCTTAGGTCATGTGAACTCACCAACAAGTTTATTGGATTCTTTCACATTCTTAAATGTCAGTTAAAATGTTGCCTCTTCTTTAAATACACCCCTGAACCTTTACATCTTTCTCTGTCATATAAGGTTTTATTGTACATCTCTCTAAATAGCAATTATTCCACAGGGTGGCAAATATGTTTCTACTCCATTGAAAACTGTAAAGCCATCAAATCATTTAAGGGAATTTTCGTCCTACCAGATAGTAAGAAAGGAAGAAACAAAAAGTGGCTACAGTCAAATAAGATGAGGATCAAGCCTATATCTATAGCTCTCCATATACCCATATTTTTCTGTTTATGTTTATTGTTACTATTTTTTGCCCTGTTCTTATTTTTGTTTTTCACTCTTTTTTTGTGTTTTATGGATTTGATTGAAGATTTATGATTCTATTTTCTCCCTTTTTTTTTGCATATCAGTTGTTGGTTTGCTTGGTTTTTTTAACCTTTTTTTTCCTAATTGCCCTGGAATTTGCAATATATACTTACAACTAATCCATGTCCATTTTCAAATAACAGTATATCATTTGACAGATAATGTGAGTACTTGTAATAACACAATAATCCTAATTCCTCCCTGTTGTCCCTTGTCTTGTCATTCATTTCACTTATATATGGGCAAATACAAGCATGTATACATTAATAAAATATATATACACAAGCATATGTAATCAAATTCATTATTGTATTATTTTGAACAAAACTGTTCTCTGTTAGATCAATTAACAAGAGAAGTTTTAATTTTGTCTTCACTTATTCCTTTAATGCTTTCTATGTAGATCTGAGTTTCTAATCTGTATCATTTCCTTTCTCTCTAAATTACCTCTTTTAACATTTTTTGCGAGGCACATCTACTGACAACTAATTCCCTCAATTTTGTTTGTCTGAGAAAGCCTTTATTTCTCTTTCACTTTTGAAGTATAATTTTGCAGGATACAAAATTCTAGGTTGATATTGTTTTTCTCTCAATATTTTAAATATGTAATTTACTCTCTTCTTGCTTGCTTTGTTTCTTAGAAGTAGGATGTAATTCTAAATTCTGTCTATTTATAGGCATTTTCCCCTACTTCTGGTTCCTTTCAGGATTTTTTTTTTAGCTTTATTTTTCAGGTAGTTTGAAAATTATATGCCCACATATCATTTTTTAGCATTTATCCTACCTAGTTTTTTCTGAGTTATAAAACAAACCCAAATGAGCCACCCCTTGAGTGGGTTTCAGGGAAAACATTATCTTTAGTGAAAGGCCACATTCACAATAGAGGAAAATGGTGAGAAGAAAAAGAACGCACTGAGGATCTGGGCAACTTTGAATTTAAGGGAACACTGAAACATTTTCAAGAGCGTGAGAGAGGAACAGGGAAAAGAGACTGTTAGAACATAAAAATTTATAAAGCTTACTTTGAGTCAGGGAGATACTATTGACTTTCAATTCCAGAACTTCCTATTGTTATTGACATGCACAGAAATAAAACTTCTAATGATAGTGGACTCGTTGCATATAGTGATAGAGAGACTGGGTGAAAGGATTGATAGAGGGGTGGGCATCTAAGATCTCTCTTGACTTCTGTATTGGGAAACATGTGGGCCTGGGGAAGTATTTAATCACATTAACACTTTTTCATCCATGATGATGATGGTCAATGGCCTAGTGGAGATAAGCATTTCTAGCAAGGATGGGGGGAGGGGAAAGCTTGCAAGAAGGTCATATCTCCTCCCGACCTCTGTTAATAGAACTGTGCACCTTCAGGAAATTAGGATGTTATTCTGATATTGAGACTTTTTTCCCTTAATAAAAGAAAAGGAAACCATAAAAAAATATGGCCTCACTCTTTCATGTGAACCTCCTTATCCTCTTTTGAGCAGGTAGACATCCTGGGAACTATGGTCTTACCCTAAGGATGAGTTTACTCTTCACTCTGTTTGGGAGCAACATAAGTTAATTGTGAATGTGCTGACGCTCTTTTTACTCCATGAAGAGAGAAAAGTTAATTGAATAATGGAAAAAATTATATTTTTACTAAAATAAGTTAATTGTTTAGAATTGAAATAAATGGAAAGAGAAAACTACTTTGCCTATTCAATTTTCTCATTCATAGAACAAGCAAGACTTGTCTTGTCTTGAAATTCACTGTGAGGATAAGAAAAATTTATGCTTTATCCATATTTTTAAAAAATTGACTTTAAAATAAACTATACCTATTGTTATTCCGGTAAGGCAGAAATGAAGTTTATAAGTATTACTGCCAAAGCTAGGTAGAGGAATATAAAAGAGTTGCAGTGATATTTGTAAAAGGTATATGAAAGCAGTTCTGGTGAAGAATTTCCCTGCTGGCTGAGATGAGCAAAGAATAATGTATAAGGTGATACTAATTCACTGTATTATATTGAGAAGATGAATGATGTAGTTTAAGGGATTCTATCTCAGTTTAATTCAATAGTTCAGAATCACTCAGCATTAAATTCAGACTTCTGTTAAGATGATAAACCAGGGTCTCTCTAAGTATCACCATTTCAACTTTATTTTGTCTTCTCCAAATTTTCTCTCTTCATTATACTTCCTTGTTTTCTCATTCCTGATATTAATCTTCACAAACACGTTTTGTTTTATTTGTATGTCACACTTTCATCATATAGAACTTCTATATTCTTATTTACTAAATTCTTAACTTAAACTTAGAAAAAAACCCCACAAATTAGCTGTCTAAATTTAACTTATGACTACTCTCTTCTCATTTTCAGCTTGTCTGGGAACTGCGATAGATTAACTTGTAAAAGAGTATGACTTTCACACTTGTGAACTTTCATAAAATCAGAGATCAAGACAATAATCCTGCCTGATGATATGGTATTAAAGAAAAATATTTCGGGCACCTGGGTGGCTCAGTGGGTTAAAGCCTCTGCCTTCGGCTCAGGTCATGATCTCAGGGTCCTGGGATCAAGTCCCACATCTGGCTCCCTACTTGACAGGGAGTCTGCTTCCTCCTTTCTCTCTGCCTCCCTCTCTGCCTACTTGTGATCTCCCTCTTTCAGTCAAATAAATAAATAAAAAATCTTAAAACAAAAAAGAGGGCGCCTGGGTGGCTCAGTGGGTTAATGCCTCTGCTTTCGGCTCAGGTCATGATCTCAGGGTCCTGGGACCGAAGCCCGCATCGGGCTCCCTGCTCAGCGGGGAGCCTGCTTCCCCCTCTCTCTCTCTGCCTGCCTCTCTGCCTCCTTGTGATCTCTCTCCCTCTGTGAAATAAATAAATAAATANCCCCCTTGTAAAAAAAAAAAATAAATAATCTTTAAAAAAAAAAAAAAAAAAAAAGAAAAATATTTCATTTTTCATTATGAAATATGAAAACTACTTCTACCTCTTTTCTCATGTATCTTTCAAATATTTTTCTGGTCGTATTTTTCATACATTGAGGAAGCAGGAGTAGTAGTATCATCTCCCTGACACATGAGATGTAGTTAAAATATAATAAATACAAACAAACCTTAAAGAGTTATATTTTAAGTTAATTTTCATTTTAAATTTAATAGTAATAATAAAAACAGTAACAGAAAAATATATGTACATAGAAATAAAGATATATATGTGTACATAAACATATAATATACATACCAGATTTTATAACAACATGAAAAATATTTTCATGAAATATCACTGTGGCCAAACAAAAATAACTTCAGACATTCTCTTTTTTGAGAAGTCATTAAACACAATAATTATCTAAGACATTCAAAATTTGAGGTAATCCTAATATTAATAAAACTTTATCAGTTTTAAAAAAATTTTTGTTAAAATAAATTAACAAAAATATGTTAAAGAGTTCCACAATTATAGACTTGGAGACAGAATCAAGTTATATACCTGACACCCAGCAATAAAATAAAAATTAAGTATTATACCCTTGAGTATAATAAAGTGGTGTGCTTCAATTGCTCTCATATGAAATCCCTACTGCCATGTAGAATTCCACCTCAGCATAGTTAAATTGTAATGTTTACTGTATAAAAAATTAAGTGTCTTCTATCAATGTCTTTAAAAATGAATAAAGAAAAAAGGATTAACAAGAACACAAAATGAAAACCAAGCCAAGTAAAGACTACTGTTGTGGTAACAGAAACAGAACTGCATTGCTTAGCCTTGTGTCAGTATTATAATCCATCCCAAAGTGATGTATGAAAGAGTCTCAAAAAGGAGGAGAGTGCACAGATTATACTGTAGTATCTTAACTATGCAGTTCTTCAAAAATAAACCCTTCATATGCATAACAATCTTTATCTGCTCTTGCAGGTTTGTAGGTTTTTTTTGTATTTATGAATATGTTTTCAAAAATACATGCACATTTATTGTTGACATTATACTATTTTATTCTTTCCAATACATATCACAGTAATTATTGTATGTGACATATGGAAGCAAAACAACATTTTATTTAGCTATTCTAATTGTTTTGTCATCCATAGTTGTTTTTGTATTACATCTCTATAGAGCAATAATTAATTTGAAATCTAGAAAGTATTATGAAATTTATTACTATCAATAGAGTACAGTAAGTAGTAGAAAACAACTTAAAGAAGAGAAATTCATTTTTAGTGTTGACACCAAAAGCAAAGACAACAAAACCAAAAATAAACAAATGGAACTACATCAAACTAAAAATCTTCTCAGCAAAGGAGACCATCAACAAATGAAATAGTAACCTATGGAATGGAAGAAAATATTTGCTAATCATGTACCTGGTAAGGGGTTAATATCCCAAATATATAAAGAGCTCATAGAACTCAATAACAACAACAACAAGAAGACAATCTTATTTAAAAATGATCAGGAGAACTGAATAGACATTTTTCCAAAGATGGCTCATAGATAACTAACAAGTACACGAAAAGATATTCAAGATCACCTAATCACCAGGGAACTGAAAATCAAAACCACAATGAGATGTCACCTCACACCTACTGGAATGGCTGACATCAAAAACATAAGAGACAATGTGTTGGCAAAGATGTAAATGAAATGGAACTCTTATGCATAGTTGCTGGGAAAGTAAACTGGTACAGCCGCTAAGCAAAACACCATAGAGGTTCCTCAAAAAGTTAAAAATAAGACTAACATATGACACAACAATTCTATTTCTGTGTACATATCCAAAGGAAACAAAATCACTATGTCAAAGATCACTATGTACAGCCCTATGTAACTTGTAACATTATATTTTTTTAAGTTTTCATTTATTTATTTGACAGAGAGAGACACAGTGAAAGAAGCCACACATGCAAAGGGAGTGAGAGAGGGAGAAACAGGTTCCCTGTGGAGCAGGGAGCTAGATGTGGGGCTTGATCCCAGGACCCTGGGATCATGACCTGAACTGGAGGAAGATGTTTAACGACTGAGCCACCCAGGAGCCCCTTGTAGCATTATTTAAATAACTAAGACATGGAAACAACCTAAGTGTCCATCAATGAATAAATGGATAAAGAAAATGTAAGATATATGTGTATCTATATCATGATAACATGGCTGAAACTTGAAATAAGTTATATTACATGAAATAAGTCAGACTGAGAAAGGGCACTTTCTCACTTATATGTGATCTCACGTATATGTGGAATCTCAAGAAAAAAAATATCTTCATAGATATTAGATAGACTACAAATTGGGGGTTCCCAAACGAGGGAAGTGGGGCTTGGAGGAAATGAGTAAAGATGGTCAAAAGATATAAATTGCTACTTATAAGAAATGAGTCCTGGGGATATAATGTACAACATGGTGACTATAGTTACTAATACTGTACTGTGTATTTGAAAGTTGCTAAGAGAGTAGATCTTTAAAGTTCTTGCCTGGGTGGCTCAGTCAGTTAGGTGACCAATTCTTGATTTCAACGAAGGTTGTGATCTCAGGGCTGTGAGATCGAGCCCCATGTCAGGCTTGATCCTGGGCATGGAGCCTGCTTAAGATTGTCTCTCTCCCTCTACCATTCCCACAATGCGCGCTCTCTCTCTCTCTCTAAATTCTCACCACAAGAAAAAAATGTGTAAGTGTGTGAGGTGATGGATGCCAACTAAACTGATTGTAGTAATCAATTCACAATATATACATTAATCAAATCACTGTTATACTCTTTAATACAATGTTGTATGTCAATTATATCTCAACAAAACTGAAAAGAAATGCACTCACCACCTACCAACCGAAGATTACTATAACTGCATTACAGTATGAATTGAATCATGAGAATTAAAACGTGACAATGTTTTCTACTAACAACAGATAACAACTTAGCTTTGTCTGACTCTCACAATTTGGAATTCAAACTAGTATATATTAAAATATCTTAAAAAAGCAATGTTTCTGTGATTTAAGTGACTAGGGTTTACTTCTAAAATCATGAGGAAAAACAGAATTAAAAATGTTCCACATAAATTTAAAAAAACCTGAGTTTGCATAAAAAATTAAAAATAAAAATTAAAAATATACGAGTGAATTTTATGTATTGACCCACCTGGTGTGTTGACAGAAAGGAATAATAAAAATGATATGAGATATGTATAAATCACACAAAATAATTATTAGTGTTCTAGTTTCTAATGATAAGCCATTCAAAGATAATTCATGTCTAAAGTGAATTGATTAAAGCTAAGGTAATAAAACAGTGACAATCTGAAAATAAAGTATACTTTGAAATTCATGCATTCTTTTTTTTTTTCAGTTTAAATGTAATCTAAATTAAAAACATTCTAAAACTGGGGTGCCTGGGTGACTTAGTTAAGCATCTGCCTTCAGTTGAGGTCATGATCCTGGGATCCTGGGATCAAGCTCCACATCAGGCTCCCTGCTCACTAGGGGTCTACTTGTCCCTCTCCCTCTGCTCCTCCTCTGCCCTATCTGGCCCCATCCATGCTCTCTTTCTCACCCACTCTCTTCCAAATAAATAAATATTATCTTTAAAAAAACCTCTAAAACAATTAGTTTCCTTAACTACTTGACCTTCTATAGTTTTGTGATTTTTTTACCAACAAAATGATTTGAGAAAAAAAACCCCCAGTAATTAAAAGTATCTATTTACCTAAAGGATAGAAAAATGTAGATTCGAAAGGGTACATGTACCCCAATGTTTAGAGCAGCATTATCAACAATAGCCAAAATATGGAAAGAGTCCAAATGTCCATTGACTTATGAATGGATAAAGAAGATGTATATATAAAAGTGGAATATTACTCAGCCATCAAAAAGAATGAAACCTTGCCATTTGCAATGATGTACATAGAGCTGAGTGTGTTATGCTAAGTGAAATACTCAGAGAAATACCATATGATTTCACTCATATGTGTAATTTCAGAAACAAAAAGGAAAAATGAAGGGGGGTGGGGGGAATCAGAGTGGGAGATGAACCATGAGAGACTATGGATAGACTCCAGTAAACAAAAAAGGGTTCTAGAAGGGAGGGCATGAAGGGATGGGTAAGCCTGGTGGTGGGTATTAAGGAGGGCACAGATTGCATGGAGCACTGGGTGTTCTATGTGAACAGTGAATCATGGAACATTACATCAAAAACTAATGATGTACTGTATGGTGACTAACATAACACAATAAATAAATAAATAGATAGATAGACAAAACAGATGAACATATGGGAAGGGGGAAAAAGAGAAAGGGAAACAAACCATAAGAAACTCTTGACTATAGAAAACAAACTGAGGATTAATGGAGGGGAGATGGGTAGGGGATGGGCTAGATGGGTGATGGGGAATAAGGAGGGCACTTCTTGTGATGAGCACTGGTGTTGTATGTAAGTGATGAATCACTGAATTCTACTCCTGAAACCAATATTGCACTGCATGTTAACTAACTAGAATTTAAATAAAAATTAGAAAGGAAAAAAAGTGTCTAGTGACTGCCATGCAAAATAAATAATATCTGCACTTTCAAATGTGCCTCACATATCTGTATTCATATTTATATATTTGGAAAAATAAGTTATCTTTATCAGAGATATTAATTACATGATGTCTCCCTATTTTCAACAGAATTGAGTCTATGTGAAGACTGTGCTATAAATCCTCCCAACTCAGAGAAATTCTGTGTCTCAACCATAGCATGACACTTGGAGGAAAATATAAAACTGAAACAATAAAACAAAAATATCCAATAATGTTAATATTTAGAAAAACTGGAAAACTAATGCCAGAGATTTCAGTGCTTTCAAATAGTCATAAAGCAGTTATGATTAGCAATAATAGCATACAGTTTGGACAGATCCAGGATGGAACCTTGCCTTTGTACTTCCCTGCTTCATATTTTGAACAAATAGACTTTTTAAAGACTTTATTTATTTATTTGAGAGACAAAGATGAGAGAGAGAGAGCACAAGGAGGGGAAAGAAACAGAGAGAGAAGCAGACTCCCCACTGAGCAGGGTGTTTAACATGGGGCTCGATCCCAGAACCCTGGGATCATGTCCTGAGACAAAAGCAGACTCTAACTATCTGAGCCACCCAGTCACCTCTTGAGCAAATAATTTAACTTAAAGCTTCATTTTATCTTCTGTAAAATCAAATTGTGTGGTTTTAAATCAAATGATTATTTGAATAATTAAAGGCTATAATACCACTATTTAAAACAACATATGATGCAAAGTAAATGTTCAATAACTTGCTATCTATTGTGGTCATCACCACCTTCTTTTTTGTCATCATCCTCACCATTTTCAGGGAAGTTCCAATAGCTAGTTTATAACTTTTAATAAAATAATGACATATCACCAAAACTGTATAACAGACCTACTGAAAAACTCTACTTACACTTTCCAATTTACATATTGCTTCAGTTAGTTGTCACTGTAATAATAAGCAACAGATAATCTGGTCATAAGGGTTAATGACACAGAGATTTATTTTTATCATTTAAAATGGTTTCTAAACAATCCAAAGCAATTGTTACTACTCTAGGTGACTTGGCCTTCTAGTTCCATTATTCTTAACGTGCAGACTTTTTCTTCTGAAGATTGCAATATGGCTATAGCTTCTCCTGGCATCAAATCTACACTACACATATGAAGAATGGAGAAGAACAAAGGTACAAAGATAGAAAGAGCACAATTTCTTGAACCAACCAACCCTGTCCCTGTCATGAGCTTGGCTGAGAGCTTCACCTGGGATTTCTGTCTACATCTCATTAACAGAGCAAGGTTACATGACGAATCCTCACTGGAATGGAGACTTAGAAGCTGACAATAGAACTTTCAGTCTCTATTAATAGAATAAGGCAAAGGCATGACTTCTGAGAGGTAATTTGCAATGTCTGAAGTCACAGATGAGGACAAGAGAGAAAAGGAAATGTCATAGACTAGAAGTATGCCTGTCCATGGATCTTCCTAATATCTGAACCCAATTACGCAGCTCTTAGAAGTATTTTTCTGAGTTGAAAGTAAAATGCCTAATTTGGACTGGCTGGATAGAAAAGAGACAGAGGGGTTTGCTTTCAAGAATTTTGAAAATGACAAAATCTTTAACACTAAATGTTGAGACTTGAAAAGGTAAGTGACCAAATAAGGGAGCAAGTTATCTAGAGACCGAGATTTGCTGTGGCCTAAAAATTACAAAAATAGTTCATTTACCTCCCTGTAGTGCAGAAGCAAAAGTCTCCTTCACACAACCCCAGTTAAGAGAGAACATCTAGAAAGAGTCTGGAGTTAACCCGATGAAGTGCACCACACTTTAGGGGAAAAAAAAAAGGAAAGAAGGAAAATATAATATTTGGAATTTTGGGAATCAATCAGGTATTTCTCTACGTCTAAATAAAATGGTCCAGGTAAACATTTACACAGCTGAAATTACCTGCAAAACTATTTATCGCCCGCAGATAGCATGCATGTTCATTACTGTGATGACACTGTACTCATTAGTCTTAGTGACTAGAGAAACACATCCTTAAGGAATCTGACCTCACTGCCTTTACAATTTGTAGAAACAGGAGTTCGGGGTTGGTTTTAAATTATCTCAGCAATTCTGATGTTTAACTCCCATTTTAAAAAATGACAATGAGGAACTACAGGAAGCCAGCTGATAATGGGTGGGCCAGAGGTAGGCATGGATGGGTATGCTCCTAGGAAAAGTTTCCTTAATTCAAAGAAAGATCTAGAGGAATGTATAATACATAAGCTCTGTTTCCTCTAGACATTTTTGTTTCTGAATGTGATATATGTTGATGCTACATTCCTCTTTTACCATGAAGGGCATCAGTCTGATATACACCAAATTTGGTAAATGAAAAGAAAAAAAAAGTAGATTTTTGCATGATGGCAGTGAATTCAGGACTTACCTAATCATGTTAATTTCCTATCACTGAATTTCTGTCATAAGTGAAGATGCAGAACAGTTACATCAGGACAAGGATTCCTCCTGTTGCCTTTTATAACCACACATGCATTTCTATCATCACCATATTGTAACTCCTAACAACAGTTAATCTGTTCTTAATATATATAATTTTATAACTGGCTTTTTTATTTTTTCAGATTAATCTCAGTCATTAGATGTGTAGTACTTTGCTCCTTTTTATTGCTGAGTGGTTATTCCATGGTAATAGATGGGCCAGTTTACCTAACACTTATCCATTAAAAGATATCTGGATTGTTTCCAGTGTGGAGTATTATGATTAAAGCTGCTATGTACATTTTCCAGAATTCTGTATGAATATACAAAATATATTTCAGGAAAAATTGTTTATTGTTATATTTATTATTTTTATTTTTGCCAGTCTTTCTAGAGAGTTATCAATTTTTACGGATTTTGTTTGAAGAACCAGACTTTTTTCAATTTCTCTATTGTTTCCTATTTTCCATTTAATTGATTGCTGCTCTGATCTTTATTATTTCTCCCTCATGTTTTGTTTAGGTTTGTTTTTTTTTTTTAATTTTATTTTTATTCTTTGCCCAAGGGGTACAGGTCTGTGAATCATCAGGCTTACATCTTTCACAGCATTCACCAAAGCACAAACCCTTCCCAATGTCCATAACCCATCCACCCTATCCCTACCCTCCCACCCCCCAGTAACCCTCAGTTTGTTTTGTGAGATTAGGAGTCTCTTATGGTTTGTCTCCTTCCCCATCCCATCTTGTTTCATTATTTTTCCCTCTGTTTTGTTTAGGTTTATTGTGCTTTCCTTTTCCAGAGTAATTGAGAACTCAAACTATTGATTTGAGTTTTTTCCCTCATTTCTTATGTATGCAGTTAGTGCTATGAATTTTCCCAAAAACACCACTTTAATTACCTTCTTTCCACATCCATTGATATGTTGGGTTTTCAATTTCATATACACATATGATATATATTCACACATCTTATATATATATTCACATGTATATATTTACACACACATATATGTATATATATATAGATATATATATTTTTAGACCTCCCTTTGGACCCATTCATAATTATAAGTACATTATTCAAATTTTCTCATTTTAGATATCTTCTTATAGTTTTACTCTTACTTCAAGATGAATTCTATTATAGTCAGAGAATATTCTTTATGTGATTTCAGTTGTTTTAAATTTGTAGAGGTTTGTTTTATGGCCCAGGCTATGGTCTGTATTGATGAATATTTCATGGCTGTTTGAAAAAAAAAGTTTGTCTTATTTTGGGAATACTGGTCTATATAATTCAATTAGGTTTTGCTGGTTGACTGTGTTGTCTAAATCTTCTAAATATTTCCTGATTTTTTTCTAGCAGTTTTATCAGTTATTGACTGGAAAATGTTTAAGTTCCAACATACAATTGTGAATTTGCTTATTTTTTCCTGTCAACTCTATCATTTTTTGTTTCATTTATATTGAAACTCTATTGTTTGGTATGTACATATCTCAATCATTATCTTATTGATTGCTTGGTCCTTTCCTCCCCGCTTTGTCTCTAGCAATTTTCTTTATTATCATCTACTTCATTGAATATTAATATAACTCCTGCTATTTCAATTGTCAATATTTGTATGATTCTCTTTGTTTTTGTTTTTTTTTAACCCTTCCCCCACCCACCCCCTCTGAAAACCATCACTTTGCTCTCTATAGTTAAGTCTGTTTCTTGGTTTGCCTTTCTCTTCCTTTTTGTTTTTCACTTTCCAAGTACATATGTCATTAACTTGACTTCTATGTAAGTTTTTTTATAAAGAGCACAAAATTGGGGGGGCACCTGGGTGACTCAGTCCGTTGAGTGTTCAACCCTTGGCTCATTATATCAGAGTCCTGAGATGGTGCCTGGAATCAGGCTCCACACTCAGCAGGGAGCATTATCGCTCTTCCTCTGCCCCTCCACCGTCAAGTAAATAAATAAATAAATATTTGAAGAGCACAAAGTTGGGTCATGTTCTTTAATCCACTCTATCAGTCTTTTTTTTCTCCCTTGGTATATTTGAATCACTTATATTTAATATAACTATTGAGATAGTAAAACTCTGTCATTTTGCTTTTTTATTTGTTTCCTGTTTGTTGTCCCTCTGTTTCTTTTTTCTTGACTTTCTGTGGGTCATTAGAACATATTTTTTTTCTCCCCTCTATATTTAATTATGGTATTTATGAATGTGTCTCTTGTAATTTTTATTCTCTTTTTAAACTCTCAATAAAAAATATGAGAGCTCCAAACCACATTTCTAAGTCATGATTGCTAATACAGAAAAATACAATTTAATAACCTCAAGAAATTGGGGCACCTGGGTGGCTCAGTCGTTAAGTGTCTGCCTTTGGCTCAGGTCATGATCCCAGTGTCCCAGGATCGAGCCCCACATCGAGCCCCTCATCAAGCCCTGCATGGGGCTCCCTGCTCAGCGGGAAGCCTGCTTCTCTCTCTTCCGCTTCCCTGCTTGTGTTCCCTCTCTTGCTGTCTCTCTGTCAAATAAATAAATAAAATCTTTAAAAAATAACCTCAAAAAATTGAGAATCTAGTTCACAAAGGCTAGCTCATTCTTTCTTAAACCAATGGATTATTATTGAGCACATCCCTCATTTTTCAAATGAAATCTTAAAGAGATGACTGTAGATACTTATAGTTACACATGACTCCTGCAGACCCCTGACTAAACCACCCACTAAATGAAAAGCAAGAAATTATCCTTTCAGATATGTAAAGACTACATTGATTTTCTCTTCCACACATCAAATTAAATTTGCACTTATAAAACAATATGGTGCAACTCTTGTTTAGTAGTATATATGTAATATATATCAAACATTAGAAGAGCTTTCCTACCAGCCTGTAACTATATAAAGACTGCTTATTTTCCCATAGTCCATGAATTTCCCATGAATTCCAGGACTGGAATGTTAGATTGAGCTTCACTTCCTATCCTATGTTAAACACAGGTAGTTGAGCTCAACATCCATTCTTCCCCACTTCTCAGACTTCTGGGCAAAAGATAAAAATCAGTATTTATAGACTCTTTTTAATCTAGTTTTAGCCATATAACTAAATTCTGGCCAATGGGATGCAAATACATACATACATACATACATACATACATACATACATACATAATAAATAATGTCATGTGTGCCTTTCAGGAAGGTGTTAAAGAGATTGGCATATTCTTCTATTTTCTTTCTCTCTTTCCAACTGGTTAGATTGGTGGTTGGAGTCTGAGCTGGCATGGCCATTTTGGAGATCGATCTAGGATCCAGGCAGCAATATCAGGGTGCTTGGATTCCTTTATATCCCAATGCTAGTTCCACTGTAAATGCCTCTTCCACACTGAAACTCACATTATTATTGTCTCAAAAACAATTGTTCTTTAAAATAAAATGATCCAAAGCTTGACTGTGACCTCATATCTTTTAAGTCTTAAAAGAAATAGATCTTGGATTACACACAGTGATGTAAATGATAATATTCACATGTCGACCTTAAATAGAAAGACTTAGTGTGGGCTTCTCATGAACTACTCTAGTGGCGATCGGAAAAATAACATAAAAATAATTCACTGAAGAGAAACCTGAGAAATAATGGCTGTTTTGGCTTTGAATGGAAATGCAATTTATATGGCATCCTGTGGAATTTACTAATGTTTCGCATTTATCCTAAAAGACAGCTCCTGCTACAAGACAACAGATGAAGTCCCTTGAGGTTATTCAGCACTTTCTGTATAGTGATACATAGAGAATACTTTAAGAACGGATGCAAGGGAGCGAGTTAGTTTTAGGGAAGGTCTAGTATTGAATGGTGTCTTAGGAAAAAGAAACTAGTTTAAGAAATGTTGTGAATATTCATAATATCCCATTAACACATATAATAATTTTCAGCTCTATAACTAAGCATGCTGTTATCTCTCTTCTACCACAGTTAATATTTCATAAAATGTTCTTATACACTGCAGGGTTACCAACACTGTCTTTAATGTAACATTTTTCTTTGAAGGACTGAAACCAAGTGGTCTCTCCAGGGCATCATAAATCTTAGTTTTCATTTAGAATATAGAAACCATAAAGAACATAAAACAATATTTAAGCCTCAGAGAAGACCAATTTCCAATACAAAATGGGATTGTTATGACAGTAAAGGAATGAGCAGATGAGAATAGGAACACTCCAATTTACACAAGGCTGCCAGAAACAAAATAAAGGAGGCACAGGAGCCCCAGGGATGGTACATGATAAAGCAGTGACCAGAAAACTGAAATGGTCCACGTGGACTATTCCATTTTTCAGCCATCTGTAACAAAAGACTATAGACTATCAAGATTTAAATGATATTGCTAAAGACAGATGCTCAAATTATTTAAATATACATATTTTACATTTATATATATTCACAAATATATGAATCAAGTTAAGACCTTATTTTAGGTAAATATATAATAAAGATAACATGATCTGAGAAAGCTTTAAGGTAAAATAATTGCATGGAATTAAGCCATAATACATTATAATTCCCTAATTACAAACACCATCTTTAAACTTTTGAAGCCATTAAAGCATAGCAGGAATTTAATGGGATATCTAATTTTGACTACATCTATTGCATGATTCATTTCTTAGAAGTTTTTGTGAGTCTAAGTGTGGGTAGCAAACTTTCAGATTGTTTATATCCCAACAGTATATTATTGTTCTATTTCTAAATACACCCTGGAATTTGCAAAAATAATATAGATGGAGTTTCTTACAAACATCAATGATTTCCATTAAAATGTTTAAAAAAGAAGGAAGATTTACTGTAAACTTTTGTGTTAAATAGTAGAAAGATACCAATGTATTTGATTGTGCTCTCAGTGAAAATTAAAAGAATGTTAATAATTGATATAATCGACAAAATAGCAGGTAGCCAATCACCTAATAAGCACTTATGATATGTAAAATACTATGAATGTTTCAGATGTTTAGCCCATACCATCTTCACATTAAATTTATGAAACACTATTTTTTAAAAGAATTTTATAGATTTGTTAACCAGAACACTGACAGCTTAAGTCACTGAGTCCACTGAGTTGCTGAGACTTGACCCTAGGTAGTCTGGCTCCAAAACTTGTGCCTATAAAGAGTATGTTGTTCTGCAAAACTTCTTGTGAATTGTTTTATTCCACATGCCAGTAAGTCGAGTTACTATCTTTATCTAAAACAAGTTTGTAGATAGTACTGGCATAGTATGTAGCAAATGATATAAAATAATATGATACAATTTAAAGATTTCCCAAAAAAATCTCTTATGTCTTTCTTATTGTTTTTATTCTCAATCCATTAATAAATGCCTAATTCCCTTTGTTTAAAATAACACAGTAAAATAAAAATGCTTATGGGTGGTAAATACTTCATGCTGTAATTAATGACCTACTGTTTTGTATAAAGTTCCTAAAACATGGTCCGAGGACTCCTGGAATCAGAATCATTTCTGCTAATTATTTAAACACTTCTAGAAATATCTCATATTTTATTTCTACTGATAGAGACTGAAAGTAGTTATTAAACAAGTTCTCAGGTAATACATATATAGAGTAGAATATCGAAGTTGGCTTAAATATGAATGAATTATATGTTTGTTTCTTTTTTTTTAATCCTAAAAGTAAGACTTAGAATGAGCATAAAGATCCTTAAGTTGTTGAGCTACAGTGCTACTGAAGATGGGAGATCGTGTATACAGAAGACATGGTAAAATGGTAATAAATTCTTGCATACCTTAAAATACCAGTGAGTGAACTCAGTGACTGAATGTGGTTGATTTCAAATCATTAACTTTTTTGCATAATTATTCATAAACTACTGCAAAAGATCATCAATCATTTAAAGTATGCTAAAATGTTGAAAATTTTTTTAGATTTACTTTTACCAAAAGATAGTTTAGCTTAAACTACATTAAAATCATTGAAAATTAATGTCAATTGGATTGTTATAACCCAAATGCTATCAAAATGCATTTTAATAAAAATGGTTTTTGTTGTTGTTTCATAGGATTATTGTGTCCACTGATTTAAATGTCTACCAACTGAACGGCATTCTAAAGCCTCTGAAATATACAGTTTCATATTTTAAATCATTGTTGGAAAGACAATTGCTTGTATTTTGAGAATTTTCAAAAGCTGAAACAAGGCTCACACATTTGAGTTGCCTAACATTACAAACTGAAATTAAAAATGTCTATTTACAATAGTACGAAGTTGTGTGGGTAGGAGGTGAAAAGAAGTTAAAGAAACAGGCAACAGATTTTAAAATTCCTTTTTTACTCAAATGATCCAATTTGAGCTGGAATACAACCCATGCAATCTGTAGGGTGTCAGTAAGAAACAGAGCAGCAGATGAGTAGGAATTGACATCTGTGGCTTGGGAAAAAATTTGGCAAGGAGAGCAAAAAACAAGTAGTTAAAGTGCTCTAAATGGCCATAAAAATATAGTCTTCTGAAAAACATAGGGCAGTTTAAATTCCTATTTTATTTTCTTCCTCTTTCAAGTAATACAGATTTGGCAGCAGAGCTATAAGTGAGAAGTCAAAATATTCATTCTAAAAACAATACAAAGGATGCATTTTATGGAGGATAGAAAGGCAGAGAAACATATTTTTATATGTAGTAGATAATTTAAAATATGTAATGTAAATCTGCAGTATTTTAGAAAATATATCGCAGGTTCCATCAATGGCACTCTTGCAAAAATCAGGATTATACTGTTCAAAAACCTTCTGAGGTTTGCATAATTATCTCTTCAAAAAACAAACCTGTGAGAACAATTGAACGTGTTGCCTTTATGCTAACCTCTATGAGTTATAATACCTAATAAATTACCAAGATGAACTAGAAATCAGAGACATTAAGTCTACACAGGTTTTATGGTTATTGAAATAATTTTAGATCTTCAATGAAAATAAAACAGACAATGCACAAATTCATTACCATAAACCAAGAACCGTATTGTCAGGTTAAAATCAAATGCTAGAGAATACAAGCATTTATAGTAAAGAAAATAAACAAAGAAATGGTACAGCAAAATGATTTCCTTCTGTGATATTCAATCAGACTTCTCTTTATCACTTTTAGAAACACCTTAAACGCAAGAAACCCTATGATAATACTACCCCCTCCCAAAATAACAGACATTTGAATATAATATGAATTTTTAATTGAATCATAGTCTCCAAGTAAAGTTCACATTTACCGCTTGGATGTGGGGTAGGAGAAATGGACCATTACTAAATGACTAAATGACCTTCCTCAATTTAGTTTATGGTCAGTTGTACACATAATAAATTTTTCTAGTTTTAATTTTGTGGTTTTTTTGTCTGGTAGTACAGACTGGCTTAGAAATAGTTTGTTGTTTAATAATAATAATAATATATATATTATATATATAATAATAAATTATATAATTATATATATAATAATATTTATTATTATTATTATTGCTATAACATGACTCCAGATTTTATTTGATTGATATTTTCATGCTCAACTGTCGTTTTGGTGGAATATTATGATGTTACATATAGAGAACATGCAAACTAATTACAAAATCATTCTTAATTCTTTAGATTTCTACAATTAGAACACCTTTCTTTTTAAGATTTTACTTATTTACTTATTTGAGAGAGGAAAAGAGAGAGTGCATGAGTGAGCCCAGTGAGTGGGAGAGAGGGAGCAGAGGGAGAGGAAAAGAGAGAATCTTCAAGCAGACGCCTGCTGAGCATGTGACCCTGCAGGGCTCTATCCCAAGATGTTGAGATCATGACCTGAGCCCAAGGCAGATGCTTAACTGACTGAGCCACACAGGCAACCCAGTGAGAACATCGTAAGGAGATGAAATGAGACCTTCAGGACACTGATTGAAATAGCAATATTACTAAAATATTGTATTCACAAAACAATTTACAAGAATAATAGATGTTAAATTTTGGAATTAGGTTAAAACTATATATCACACCCATTGTAACATATTAAAGGTTTTTCATAATAAAATATATCCCATGACTACAAAATGAAGTGACATATTTATAGACATATTTTTTACTAAGCTATTCTCAAGTCAGTACCTCAGTAACATTCTGCTAAATGGCCTCTACTGATTTACCTGTAAGCCCATCTTCAGAAAAACATTTATTCATTCAGTTAGTTTACTTCAAGGCTACATTTTGCATTTTGTAAAAACTGGCTAGAAATCACTGGGGATCCAGACAATGTTGGCCCCAGCCTAATTTGAGTTGAAACACCTAAATGGTAATTTAAGTGCTAAAATAATCCTTTTGCCATGGCCTTTAGCTATGTTTGTATGACCATTTTAATTCCTCAAAGTTTACTTTCCAGTGAATGATATTCTTTTCCTGGGATGTGTTTTATTGGCATCCAAATAAAACACTCTTGAAATAATGGATTGGCTTTACGGATTAATGCAAAGTTGTTTTAAGAAAACTGAATTGTCAAAAGCCAACTTCTTGATATATAAAAGTTTTAGATCCTGCTAAACATCCAAGCTAAATGCTTTTTAAAAATTAATACAGCAGCAGGGAAAGTGCTATGTGGAGAAATAGCGGGTCCTCAACAAATATTTGTTAATTTGGCTGAATGAACTAATGAATGAATAGATTGGCCTCCCTCATTTATTGGTAATTATTACTACAGATTCCCATATTATTGGAATGGAATTTATTCATTCTGGTTTTAATTTGCATTCTTTTAAATCAAGTATAGTTTGCATCAGAGCATATTTTTCACATACTGGGCCTTATGGTTTCTGCTTGGTAGGTCTCTACACGGCTATAGGCATTTAAAAAATATCGACTGAATGCTTACTATGTGCAAAGTAGAATAATTTTCTAGCTAGATTGGAAAACTCCATACTTAGCTCCAGGGATGACTGGGGATTTGGGTATTGATTCTTGACAAGTAAAGAAGAATAAGCTAACTAATAATTTTTAAAGTATTCTTTAGTTTGAAAGTTCCTTGGGCAGGGCAAACTTGTTTTTTTACCTTGTATAATCTGATAGGCAGCTTGACTTGGCTACATGACCTGGGAGATGAATACACCTCAATGAAAACTTTTGTGGAAGCTCTCCTAAAACCAAGATTTCTTGCATGTATCTTAGTGGTTCATATTCCAAAGACCAAGAGCAATCTTTTTGACTGAGGAAAACCCCAGGGGTATGTTCATTGCTTGCTTGGGTCTTCAGCAGTACGGTATCATCTGCCTTTAATAAAGTCTTGCATGAAAATGCTCTGTGGTATTTTGTGAGTACTTTCAATTGCTGAAATGCATACATTTTGCAGCCAATTATGAAATGAACTGATGGAAATTCAATATTGTACAGGTAGATATTAAACTTTTGTGGAGCAGTACCCTCTTTATACCTCATTCTTCTTTCTTTTCAAGTGATCTCAGTCTTCTTCCACACTTCCCGGTACCATACATTTGCTATTTTCAATGGCAAGCTAATAAAATACTACTTTAAGCTGTTCTGTATGTTGTTACAAGTGCTTCATTCTTTCATAATTTGTGGTTTGATAAAAATGTTCAGGAAACTGAAAATTTTATGCACAATAGCAAGACAACATATGAAAAGAACTCAGAAAAGACTATTAAACATGGCTCTCACCTTATTTAAAATATACTATAAGTACCTTTTGTCCTTAAAAAATGATTGAAGTACAGTGATTTCTTCTATGGAGACACAGGTTTGATCATGATAACTGGAAATAAATTTAGTACTGGGATATAGGTATTTACAGTCATATTTTATGACCATAGCAGAGATCCCAGTTAATGCCTGGGAAATTCATCTTTATTATCTACAGAAAGAGACACAGGACTTTGAGGACCTTCTATCTTCTTTAATTTATTATAAATAATATTTACTCTAATAAAGTAATAAATTTTTTTTTTTTTTTTAAAGATTTTTTATTTATTTATTTGACAGAGAGATTATAAGTAGGCAGAGAGGGAGAGGAGGAAGCAGGCTCCCTGCCGAGCAGAGAGCCCGATGCGGGCCTCGATCCCAGGACCCTGAGATCATGACCTGAGCTGAAGGCAGAGGCTTTAACCCACTGAGCCACCCAGGCGCCCAAAAAGTAATAAATTATTAAAATAAAGGCCATAGTTCATAGTTCACACTTTTTCAAACATCATGTTACTTTGTATTAGAGTAATAGAAGTGTGTATTACAAGAAACAATAGTGCTGAAGGTTAAAGAAGTTGGTTAATTCTTTTGGTATTCTAAACTCATCATCCTATATAAAAGTGTTTATATTATTTTTAGTTGATCGATTTCAGACAATGTCTAAATAATTCCTCTAATAAAATACATGTTTTTAAAAAAATTCACTGGTTCCTTTCTACCAATAAATACGAATTTTAAAAGTTAAATCACCAGTTAATATTATAATTATAATAATGTTTAATTATGAATCAAAAAATATATTATGATCATGATTCCTTTCTGAAAACTTTATTACCTGAAGCTAATAACTGAATCTTATTTTAAACTTTCATAAATTTCTATGAGCATATTATAAATTTGTATCCTCCAAATTTTATACAGGTCTTTAAAATGCTGAACAAAATATTTTTTCAAAATACTCCAACTCAGCCTACTAATTTCATATTTCTCTTGTAAAAATGTCTTTCAAAGTTTCCAAATTTCTGTCGAAATATAGTCAAATTGATATTTAAGCCTGCTGCATATGTATCATTATGTTCCCAGTGTCTGTTGATGTATAAAACCTACCTCAGACTTAATAACTTAAAACCATCAGTAAATAGTTTGATAATGAAACTGTAATTTCAGTAGCAATTGGCAAGGATAGTTTATTTTTGCTCCACACCTTCTCAGTGGGGGTGATTTGGATGCCAAGGATGACTAGACAGGTGGATGGACGTACACACGGAGATCTGCTCCTTCATATGCAGGCTATGGGCTGAGGGCTCTGCGTCTGCAGACTGGAACAGCTACATGGGAGCACTATATGACTTCTTCACAGCATGATATCTGTGTTTCAAGAGCAAGATTCTCAAAACAACAGGGCAGAAATTTCATGATTTTTGTATACCTGCCTTCGGAAAACGAATAGCTTTACTTCTGCCATGCTCTATGGAGGGAGGCAGTCACAATCATGCAACAAAGTTAGAGAGGAGTGGACCCTTTCAGTCAATGATAAGAGTATCAGTGTTGTATTGTAAATGCATGTGGGATGGGATATGTCATAGAGGTCTTATTTGGAAAGTGTAAATAGCCATATACTACATGGCTCTTCTCTGTTCAATTCCCAACTTCATGTTCCTCGTAGATAAGCTGAAGTACAACCCCCAGTTTCTGAGAAATAGTTTATGGATAATAATGTAAGTTCAAATACATAAATATGTCTAGAGAATAAACATTGGAAAGACAACATTTAACCAGTGGTTACAAAGAGAAAATGTAATAAAAGGTAAGGAAGGAATTATCAAAGAAATATGAAAATACAATTATATGAAATTATATGGCTATTTGTACTATGCACTATGATTAATTGCAACACATATATATAATTATATATAATTTATACAATATTATAGTTAATTATATTTATATTTTAGTAAATTTTTAACATTTTATATTTTAGAGTAATTTTAGGTTCACAGCAAAATTGAAAAATCATGGCAAAATCTCTGCAGCTTTTTCTCATTTTGCTGTGAAACTAAAATTATGACAAAGGTACAGAAAATTCCTATATACTCCCTGTATGCCCCTCCACATGCATAACTGTCTACATTATCAACATCCCCCACTGGAGTGGTACATTTATTAAAATTGATTAACCTGTACTGACATGTCATAACCATCCACAAGTCAACAGTTTCCATTAGGATTCAATCTCGGTATTTTACATTCTATGGGTGTGGACAAATGTATAATGACATGTATCCAACATTATGATATCATGTGCATTATTTTTCGCCTTAAAAATCCTCTCTGCTCTGCCTATTATCCCTTCTTCCTCCAACTCCTGGCTATTTCTTGACACTTTTATTATCTGCATAGTTTTGTCTTTCCAGAATGTCATAACAGTTGGAATCATAGGCTACCTCGCTTTTTCAGATTAGCTTCTTTAACTTAGTAATATGCATTTAAGTTTCCTCGATGTCTTCACATGTCTTGGTAGATCATTTCTTTGTATCACTACATAACATTCCATTGTCTGAATGTACCACAGTTTATATTTATCCATTTACCTACAGAAGGACATCTTGGTTGCTTCCAAGTTTTGGCAGTTATGATAAAGCTGCTAAAAACATCCATGTGCTAGTTTTGTGTGGATTTAAGTTTTCTATTCCTTTGGGTAAATACTAAAAAATATCGTAGCTGGATCATACGGTAAGAGTATACTGATTTTGTAAGAAATTGCCAAAATACTTTCCAAAGTGGCTACACCATTTTACATTCCCAACAGTACTACTGGTGTTGTCAGTGTTCTGGAATTTGGGCATTTTAATAGATGCATAGTGATAGCCCATTGTTGTTTCCATTTATAATTCCCTGATGGTATATGATGTGGAGCATCTTTTCATATGTTTATTTTCTGTTTGCATATCTTCTTTCGTGAGGTGTCTGTTAAAGTATTTGGCTCATTTTTTAATCCAAGTCTTTGTTTCCTTGTTATTGAGTTTTAAGTGTTCGTTCTCTCTCTCTCTCTCTCTCTCTCTCTCTCTCTCTATATATATATATATATATATATATATATATATAT